>JAKKZN010000029.1:7634301-7644318 GCA_033441825.1 Pangasius elongatus
GAGAGAGAGAGAGAAATACAGAGTCATCTCTGTCTATGCTGCTGCATATTTGAAACTCACAGAGAGGGGTGTTGGACCACCTGTGGACAGATGGAGCGCAAAAAAAAAGGCAGATGCACAGAGCGAAAAATTTTCTCCATTTTCTGGCCGATTACACTCCGGCACAGCAGACTGGGGACTCGGGCATGTTAACATACACATGGCTGCCATTAGACGAATGCTGAGAGGAAGAGAATGAGAGAAAAAAATGCTTTGGAAAAAAAAGGCAGGCAGAGGAAAAAACATCTCGTAGCTTGTCACGCTGAACCTCTAGCCTCTGGCTGAACTCTCTGTCAGGGTCAAGCAGGAAACACACACACACACACACACACACACACACACACACACACACACACACAAACACACACGCACATACCCACTGCAAGTCATTCTCTCAGTGGGGGGGAAAGCAAACTGAAAACAGCATGGCCGAGCTGTATAACAACTCACTCACACTCACACACACACACGCACACACGCACACACACACTTAAAGGGTATAAAAATAACAGTAACAATAACAATCCCAAAAATGATATGAGCTCTATATGTACATCTTCAGCAGCTAGTCGTTATTTAATTAGCTATTTATTAATAAATAATTCATAAATATTAATTGATTTGATTGTTTACCATTTAACTATTTAATTAACAAGTTTACAATTTTACTAATTACTATTTTTTTATTATTTATTAACTTTTTATTATTTATTGATATATTAACAATATGTTAATATTTCAGTGGATTGGATTCTATCTCGCATTTTAACTGTTTTATATAAAAAAAATAAATTTTTCATTTGCCAGAAAAATAAATACAAATGGAAAATAACCAGCTGTATTTAACAAATAGATTTCAAATAGCACTTCACATGCGTGCGTGTGTGTGTGTGTGTGTGTGTGTGTGTGTGTGTGTGTGTGTGTAAAACATGTATCAATCTAGTCTGCTTTTCATTGGCTTTCCTCTCCTAATGGCCATCTTGGAACACATCGTGCGTCTGCTACTTCACCTTTCCAAACACACTGATGTAACCATGGAAGCCTCGTTCGGCAAAACACCACAATGAAAATAAACCGAGTGAACGCACACGGAAAAGGACAGGCAAAGTTGGAGTGAGTTGAGCTTGTAGAAGTGTGAAGGATGAAGGAACAAAGCAGCAAGTGGGAGAGAGAGAATCCACAGGCATTTCCTGTACGTCTCTGGGGGCATTTATCCAGAGTTTGTTGTCTTGGCAGGAGGCGTCTGAGGGAGGTTAGCTGATTGTGGATTGATTAGACCTGCGTTACACCCAGAAGTTGTCTTCATTTTGAGCGCTTGTTCAAACAACATTGAACAGTTGCTCAATACCGGCAGAAAATTCCACCTCTCTTTCTCTCTCTCTTTCTCTCTCTCTCTCTCTCCTTCATACACACACACACACACACACACTTTTGTCCCTCTGGATTCAATCAGAGAGGCAACATGCAGGCAAAGTTCACGGAAAAGCTCCACCAAATTAGATCCAGATTTTTCTCAGCGCTTGCTGTCTGTATACATTTCACTGATGTGGACGTTGAACCTTTCACGGGAAAGAACGAGCTAAAAATAAACAGCTGATTCGTTTTGTTTCGTCTTCAAGAGACACAAAAGATGGAGGGAATGAATCCGATTATTTGAATAATAAATGAATAATCAGGTTTGGGGAGTAAGGGGAAAAATAACATGATCGCCTGCCTAACCCTTTGTGTATGATTAATCGCTTAAATACCAAGAACCCGTGGATGAGCGCGGACGCTTCATCCTGCGTACAGTTCGGCGTAGTCACTGAATAATATGGTTGAAATGAATAACTGAATAATATACTGTCTCAACAGATTTTCATGGTCATGGCTTTCATGGTATTTCTCACAACTTCCTGGTGCAATGCTGTGTTCAACTAAATCTCTGACTAGAAAAAATGAGAAATTAAACACCTCTTCAACTCAGAATTCCTACTCGGGAATGTCGGGAATCTTTCACAGGATGTGTTGTCAAATCAACATGGCTGCTTGCAGTTTTCAAGAGATAAATACACATCGCTTATCACAGTTAGCTGGCTGGACTGTTGCTAATAAAAGACGAACACAGAGGTTTCCATGTTTTTTAAAATTTTTATTTATTTATTTTTCTTCAGCTCAAACTTTGAAGGTCAAAAATGACATAATTCCATGTATTCCCATTTCGGAGTCGAGCACAGCATAACAGTGTGGTGTTGCAGTCTGCACCCCCTTCCCTTGACCCCTCTGTGACCTCTACATGACCTCAGACCGAGTCACTCGCCCTCTCCACCACTAACACAACAGGTGCGAGTCTCTTTAAAGTGTAAACCAAGACACAAAGGCTGATGCGATTAACAAAAAAGAGAAACGAAAGAAAGAAGGTGTTTCATTTTAATCCTTGGAATTCTCTGCGGTGGCATTTAAAATGCAGCAGGCATCTGATCCAGCTGCTGGTCTCTGAGCTGTTCGGACATGTCTGCTCTCTGTCCGTAACACACTTTAGCAGCATGGAACACCCTGTGTGTGGAAATCGCTGATGGCAATCGAGCACGTGAACACATCCTGCTAATGCTAATTATCTGAAAAAGCGCAATCACATCCTTCATGTACATCGTTTCTTAGCTTTGCATTGAAAGCAGGCATCCCGATACTCCGTAATCATCCCTGTCCTCTGCCGCTTGGCATCCCACAGCCTCATCTTGTTTCAAAGTCGTCGCACAGCTTTTTTCTGTCCTGCTCAGCTGTCGTGCCTGCAAAATTAACTCGGCATGCAAGCAGCGCTAATGACCTTTCAAGTCCTGCTCAAAGGTGCTTAAGCCTACAGCAGGGAGAGCGGAAAAGAGCCTAATTGCCACCAATCACGCATAGACAAAGGGAATGCGAGGCACTAAAATCTCGCTCTAATCTCCTCAAACACTTTCACGGGATAAAAACGAACATGATATACTTTCTGAGAGTGCCTAAATTTGCAACTAAGACATTAATGTGCTCTTTTTCATTTGGGCTGATTTAAGATCATCTGAGAGATTTCAAAGATTTTCGTTTAGACACATAATGAAAGATAGAACACATTAAAAAAGAAATCTCAGTATCTGAAACATTTCACACTTATTGTATCTATGCATTTGCTTGCACACCGACGTTCTGCATTCACATCACTGTAGACATCATTGACTGAGCACTTATTGTACATGTACTGTACCTATTGCACATGCCGTGCTGTATGTTATATATACGGTTCTTAGTCTTATTTAATTATTGCCGTATATACTTCATGCTACTCTGCTGTGTAACTGCACCGCACTGCACATTCGCTGCATAATTAAAGCACCTCAGCTAGCCAAAGAAGCAACTTCACTTCTGCCTCACGCATACAGAATCCTGAACGTGAAACTGCAATTCAGCTACAGCGCATCTTCTCCTCCGTCTCCTTCCGATCATTCCTAATTAAGATCTACGCAATGCCGAATCTCTACAGTGCTTAATTAATAACCAGATTGTTTTCTTTTGTCACCAATAAATAAATATGTTTCACTGACCCTGATGTGATACCGTTCAAATCAAAGCCCAGTTCTTATTTAAACATTAAAGAGGAGCACAAAGAGGCTCATCTGAAGGACACAAAGAGCTGAAAAGCCCGAGCAGCATTCTCTTATTCCAGTTCATTACACTACTGACAAATCCGAGCATGGCTTTATCACAGCTATTTACCACTGGACTCTAATGCCAATGATTTTCTAATCCATTGAGATGTAAATAAAGGCCACTTAGGTGGCATAATTGGTCAAAGTGATGGGGTACGAGAACGTTTAATGGGATTTAATCACTCTCGGTTGCTTAACCAAGACACACAGTGCAAGTGCTACAATAAGCTGTGAAATGATGATTATAAGACCGATAAGCAGAGGCAATGCTCTCGTTTTCTCTTTATCAGTAGACCCATCAAAAGCAGACTTTTGAAATATCAGGTAAACCACACACACACACACACACACACACACACACACACACACACACACACACACACACAGTCTTACTATCCTTGTGAGGAGCTTCGACACTAGTCACCTAAATCTAAACATAACCTGTTTACATATAATTTAACTAAAAGGTCAAACCTGTCAGGTATTCCTATCCTTACGGGGACATTTGGTCTTCACCGAGTTATAAAAAACATTCCCACACACACATACACACATCGCCAACTTACAGTTACACCTTCAGTCCTTCAAACTTAATTACTTATTTTTCTGTAATTATTTTCACTGCACATTTTTTAATTATTCAATGCTATGCTAAAACTCTCACACACACACACACACACACACACACACACCCTTATTGAAAAATCACATACATTTCACATATGATGCACTGATATTACACGTGACATTATGTGCATAATAAATGTGAAAATAACCGAATCATGTGAAAAATAAAAACATTAAAATTACGTGAACATGTGAAGTGTCTAAAAGCCACCAACCACACAGTGCTCTTACTGACATCTGAAAGTCGTGTGACTTCACACACCGGATATTTAGCCTATAGTTAGGATATACTCATGACTGATGCAATATTTATTTATTAGCCTAACAAAAAGTATTAGGTACAAGAATACATTTTCAGAAAGCATTAATGACAGTTTATAGCAAATAAATAACTATATGCAATATAGTATATAAATGGTTGCATTATGTTAGGTATATTAGTAAATGACAGACACTGGAGTTATTAATATTAGTAAATGTCAGCCACGAGTCATATATAGATATTGATATTGCATTCCTCTATAATGTCTACGCTGACTTACAGTACATGAGTGACAAGTTTACTGTCAGCAGCATTACCACTTTGATGGAATTGCGGTCTGGGCTCGGGATCGGTGGACAGCTAGTGGCCGAGTGTTGACACTTTTGTGTGATTTGTGGCTCTCCGAGCTCATAACACATACACACCGGGGAAATAGCAGGAGCCTACGTCTGCGGTTAGCATTATCTCAGGTGTGGTGTTTACGGTAGATAAATATAAATCAGGCAGCTAAACAAACACTTCCACTCACTCTGACTCGACGAGGCGGTGTCCAAGACGCACATTACAGAAGAAAATAGACTGTCAGTGTTACATTAGCTACAGAAAAAAAAAGGGTGCTAAACTTGGGTACTATTGCTGTTGCTGTTGCTCTCAAGTATACACCATTTATACACTGACTATGTATATAGTGTACCTTTAAAGCTTTACATTCCAATTATATAGCTAAACCTTTTTTTTTTTTTTAAAGGTACTCTATATCAAGTGAAAGAAGTCACAAGCAGGCGTATGGAGGTGTATGGAGGTGTACTGTTTATTAAGGTTGGAGCCTTGAAGTGGAGCCAAAGTGCTATTTACACAAGCTCCAGCATCTCTGATTATAACTTTCTGTCAGGCTCGGCAGGTCCTGTAGTGTAGTGAACGGTGAAGGAATGTAACGAATGTGGCACGTCGGGTCAATTTCAAAGCCACACGGAGGTCAGAGCGCAGACGCAGAAACATGCGCTGAACTTGTTAGCAGACAAACTTACTGCAATCTCCCCAGAGCTATTTATCTATACCTGTCAAAGTGCGCTAGTGTTTGTTCAACATTATCCGTCCCCCCTCAGGTGAGGCACGGTGGGATGTGTGACACATGACGTATAGGACCTTCGTGTCCACACGTCCAATACTGAGCATTCGGCAGTCTCGAATAGTGCCCTTTCCTTAAAAACCTTTACATACGGTTGTGTGGTTTTTCCATGCACACTGAATGTCTGACACTGTGCTTTTACAGGCTGTGTGACTACAAACTGACTACAGTTTCCACTACAGTCTGGTACCATCAAGGCGACCCGTGGAAACCTCTAAAAATAATTAAAATCAAAGGTACACCACATGCGCCCCATTCCTAGCTAAAAGATACATACTACAGGTACAACGCATGCACGGTTAATGTTAACACTGCAACAGCAACAAGGGAAAGTACAGTTAGGCTCCTTTATCTCTGAGAGCGTGTGGTTTTGGACATCTGTTCCCTGAAATCCTATCAAAACTGTGCGACTGAGAGTGTCACGTTTCATCACTTAAAGAAACTTACGAAAGATGATTTGCATTCCTAGACTGTTAAGAAAGATGAGCGATGATTGCTCACTGACATTGTGACACTCTCCAGGGAAAAAAGGTACAACACTGTACCTTTCCTTATCACTGCATGGTGGTATCATCACACGTGCATCTTTTGTTCCTTTAGTGTATTTTAACTTGTGTTTTACCTGGAGAGGTGTGTATAGTGCATCTCTGGGGGGTCGGAGAGAGAGACTGTATATATGATATTTAAAGCGGGACGTGAATGAAAAGTGCAAAACAAAAAGATCTTAATTAGAAACTAAACGTATTCCTTGACATTATGAGAGTAAAGCATAAAGCAGCAGGAGGATGAGTATGAGTATGTGTGAGTGTGTGTGAGTGTGTGTGAGACACAGAGAGAGTGTGTGTGAGTGTGTGAGTGTATACATCATACTTAAAATGGGACGTGAATGAAAAGTGCAAAACAAAAAGATCTCAATTAGAAACTAAATGTATTCCTTGACATTATGAGAGTAAAGCATAATAAAGCAGGAGGATGAATATGAGTGTGTGTGAGAGAGTGTGAGAGACAGAGAGTGTGTGTGTGTGTGTGTGTGTGTGTGTGTGTGTGTGTGTGTGTGTGTGTGTGTGTGTGTGTGTGTGTGTGAGAGAGAGAGAGAGAGAGAGAGAGAGAGTGTGTGTGTGTGTGTGAGAGAGAGAGAGAGACTGTATACATGATACTTAAAGCGGGACATGAATGAAAAGTGCAAAACAAAATGATCTTCATTAGAAAATAAATGTATTCCTGGACATTATGAGAGTAAAGCATAAAGCAGGAGGAGTATGTGTGTGTGTGTGTGTGTGTGTGTGTGTGTGTGCTGGACGTACAGTGCGCGCTGCGCCGGAGCCGCCAGTCTGTGTGTGGGATTCCGCTGAAACACGCCTTCAGCGCCTTCTCCTGCAGCATGCACGCCGGACTGGCGCTGCACAGATCCAGCATCTGCCCCGGACTCAGAACATCCATGCAGTCGAACATGGTGGACATGCGCCCTCAAGCTCAAGCTCCTTTCGCCTTTCCCTCGTTTTTCCCCCTTCCTCTTCCTCCTTTAGTCTTGCAAATGTTTTGCGTCTTGCAAAAGTGCATCCAAAAACTCCATTGAAGTGTAGCTGAGTTTTATTCTCAGTCCGCCAGAATGATGTTCATCACCAGGTAGGAAGGTCGGTGCAGGGAAAAAAGTGACAGTGCATCATTTTCACTCCTTCTCCTTCTTCTCCTTCTTCTTCTTCTTCTCCAGGAAAATGCAACAGATGTACTGTAAGTGATTTCCCGATATGTGTGTGTGTGTGTGTGTGTGTGTCTCTCTCCCTCCCCAGAGCGAGAAGGACTGTCCTCTATCCGATCAGATATATATATATATATATATTTTATAAACAACGCAGATCGAGTTTAAAAGCGCATCTCTCCCCCGGTCGATGACGAATGACTTCTCCTGCCTCCGCACAGCTCATTTCCTACTAGATTCTTTCTTTTTTTTCGTCGCGCAGAGTGAAAGATTGGATTGCTTAATGTATGCGAGTGAACTCTCCATGAACCCTTCCCAGGCTGCTAACCTTCAAATGACCCGAGCCGCTCTGACATCACCAAGTTCTCACGCGAGCTTTAAAACCCGCCAGCGCGCGCCGACACACACACACACACACACACACACACACGGAGTGGCAGCAGCAGAAGCGCGCGCCCTTCTTTAACCACAGTGAAGATTAAAAAAAAAAAAACCCTTTTATTAACTTTAGATTTTTTTGACTAACATTTTTCCAGATGAAATTTAGCTGATCTACTTTTCCCAATATAGCTCACAATATACAGTTATTGTATATTATACAGTTATATATGTTTTTTAGCATAATTTATTATTTACTTATGAAATTAATTACAATGCATTATATGTTGCCATATGTTTGTTTTTCTTACTTTAGCATGCAGAGAATTGTAAAAATAATAATAATAAAAAAAAGACACGAGCTTATGTATAATCTGCAAGAAAAAAAATTTACAAATTAAACTTTTCATTTAATCTCAACACAAATAAATGAGCCTGAAAACAACAAATTACACAGCTGTAGCATGGCTTAGGGTGTGCAAGCTGACGCTGTGTATTTTATCTCAAGTCATATTCGTCTTTGGATCTAAAATCTAAACTTCATGAATATGCAAGCAACAACAAAAACAAATAATAATAATAATAATAACAACAACAATAATCATCATCATCATCATCATCACCATCTCTGGATGGGACGCCAGACACCATGCACACAATCATTCACACTTAGGGGCAGTTTAGCAGAACCAATTCACCCACCTGCATGTTTCTGGCAGGTGAGAGGAAACCGGAGGAAACACACGGACACAGAGCGAACATGTGAAACTCCACACAGACAGTAACCTGAGCTCAGGATCGAACCCAGGACCAGCAACACTACCTGCTACCACCGCCACCATAATAATAATAATAATAATAAGAAGAAGAATATCGTTAGCCTCATAGCATAATTGCCCAAGTCATATTTGGTCAAACATGACTTAGGCAATTATGGTATGAGGCTAATGATAAGAAGAATAATAATAATACTTCATTATCCCAGTCCGTATGTTTTACACAGTTTGATGAACAACATGAACGTTTTGGAAGAATATTTCAAATGACTGAACTGAAGTAACTGCCATGAGGTGTGAACTGAAGTGCTTTTTTTGCCAGCTCATCATCATCTACACTCTCTCCTTACAAAGCCACGCAGTGGACATGATGCTTTCAAGAGCAACTCAAGCAAATACGATGGAAAAAAATGTAGCAAAAACATTAACTTCACTAAGCCAAAATAATGTACTGGAACTAGCATGCTTTATTTAAAAAAAAAAAAAAAAAAAAGACACTGTTGAGGACCGGGACACCAGCTCAGCGAGGGAGCGTGGCTTATTCATTCACACGCTGTCAAAACACATCTTTATGCCTCTTTGGACACCAGTACGCTCAGATACCCAACACTACTGAGACATCACTGGAAATCAGACCTCGTGTAGTGAAATATAAATGTATAGTTTTAAAGGCCAGGCAGTGAAGGAGGTTTACCGGTAGGCAATAAATAAGAAAGTGGAGTGGGGATAAAAAAAAATCTTAAAATCTTGTTTTTTTCTGCGATAGTGAAAAACTACAAAGGCAACTGATATATTTATTTCAGTACATAACTTGAAACCAAAATCAAAGCTGAGTTCTGAACTCATTAAGACTGTTTTCTTTTTATTTCTTTCCCTTTGACAGCTTTCTGCTACACAGAAGCCAGAAGAATTCTTTTGGCACTGAGGGATTTAACATCAACCGAATCTCAGCACCAACCAACACAGAGTTTCCCACACGGACTGGGGAGCGCCATTCATTCGCTGGATCCCTGAGCTTTATTTAGATACTTTTGCACTATAAATATTTAAATATATCATGCAAATTGTCTGTATTGGGAGCGCAGTGGCTTAGTGGTTAGCACATTTGCCTTGGACCTCCGGGGTTCGAATCTGATGTGCGTGGAGTTTGCATGTTCTCCATGGGTTTCTTCTGGGTACTCCGGTTTCCTCCCCCAGTCCACAGACATGCGTTGTAGGCTGAGTGGCATTTCCAAGTTGCCCTTAGTGTGTGTGATTGTGCCCTTGTGCCCCAAGTCCCGCGGGATAGGCTCCAGGCTCCCTCACAACCCTGTGTAGGATAAGTGCTATGCAAAAACGATGGATTATCTGTATTGGACTGTCTGATTATTATGAAGTGAAGTGAAGTGAAGTGAAGTGACTTTGTGGCCAAGTGTGGTGACCCATACTCGGAATTTGTGCTCTGC
>JAKKZN010000029.1:7644418-7655252 GCA_033441825.1 Pangasius elongatus
CCGGACCCGAGACTCGAACCCACGACCTTCAGGTTCACCTTCCGGTTACAAGTCCGACTCTCAGACCATTAGGCCACACATGAACATGTGTTTCACTGCATATGATAATAACGTTTATTAGCCTGGTGAAATAATCCTGGTGTGCACCAACTTGCTTTCTGAACACGGGGTTAAAATGAGTATCTATTAAAGTGGCACTGATTGTAATGCTTCAGTTAAACTTCTCTTTTAACTTCTCTTCAGCGCTCCATTTAAACACGAGTGAAGACCTGAGAGGACAGAGAACGACTTTCTACCATTACGTTTGGTCAAAGGCACAAACACAACAGGCTTTATAAAGTCGTGATCAACTGCCAGGAATGAATGAACTCATCTATTTTGAGATGAAAAGATGACCAAAATGGCACCTCTATGTAGCTTCTACTGGCAAATAAACAACATGGAGTGTCTTCCTGTAGGTGACACAGATGGAGTGACTCTAAACATCTATGATTTTTTTTTAAATAGCAATTTAATATCAGTATAACCTTGTCTATTACAGCTTTGAACTTTTCTCTGGAAGCCATTTTTATCCTTATATGTGTCAAGTATATAAAATTTAAAAAGTTATGCTCTGGTTTATAGAGCAGCAGTATGTGCTGTTCCTCCTCTGCGTATGTGTGTGAGTGTGTGTGTGTGTGTGTGTGTGTGTAAGGAGAGAAGAAGGAGCTGCAGACCCTCCACGACTATCCAAACATCACATTAGCTCATGCTCCGGCCCCACGCGTGCCGTTCTAACCTCTTCTGACTTAACAGCTTACACTCAGTGCCACAGCAACATCGCACGGATTTCTGAAAGCACCGGAGTTGGTTAGTGTATAATTGATGTTGTTACAGCTGGGCTGGACTGTAACCTCTGAGGTGGTGGATTTCACTTCTTATCTGTGTTTGTGAGACTAAAACGTTATATGCCCTGATATGAGACGTATTGTATGTCCTAGTAGCATGTCCTGCAGCAATAAATGTAGAACATGGGCATGCATAAGTAATAAAATAAAAGTAAATATCCCATTATATATATATACACAGTATTTATGCATAATAAATAATAATAAATCAGGCTGACCAGTACATCTAATAAACTGGTAATATTCTGTATATACATAATATATGTACACACTTCTGTCCGTTTGTTGTTCGCTACAGTGCGGTTTGCACAGCAGGAGCGTACTTTGCAGAACCATGCTCGGTTTTCGAGTAGCGATCAATCCCACCCCCCCACCCCCCACCACACACACACACACACACACACACACACACACACACACACACACACACACACCTTATGAATAATGGAGTGACTCGACAGAGTAGCTGAAAAGAAAACCCCAACCCCTCTCCGTACGCTGCACACACCGTCCCTGACCCCCTGCATCCCTCAAACTGTAATTCAAGCCCTAGGCACCAACACACACACACACACACACACACACACACACACACACACACACACACACACTCCTCCTGAGCGCACCCATTACTGAGCCCCAGCAGGTAATGAATCCACCTGGAAATCCACCTGTAATTAGAAAGTGATAATGAACCAGTCCATCGAGATAAGACAGTTTTTGGCATGGCTGCCTGGTGTCTCCATTCGTTGAGTGCCAAGACTCATTCGAGCAGGACCATAAAGAGAGCTCCTGATCATTTAATAAAGCTGGACGAACCTGACGTCGTAGTCTGAAAATTCATTTAGCATGGCAGGTTTGATAAAGCAGCAACGAGTCTGGGACTTCTCTCCGCTTTGATCTACAGCAGGCAGGGCATTAGCTAGTCTTGGAAGCCAAAGAGTCTGGTATGTTCATCAAAAAAAAAAAAAAAAAGCAGCCAAGAAATTCTTACTTTTCATACAAAGTGACAATTTCATGTGCATAGCAGATGACCAGGCATAAAACCTTTTCCCCTAGCACAAAAACAAAAACATGAAATCAGTATCAGACTCTGAAGGTTGTGATGAGAAAAATGTACAGAAGATTGTACTCCATGAGATGAGCTTCTGAGGCTGAGCCTAGGCATTGGCCTGACCTAGCAAATGTCTGAAGGCATCTTATATATTCTGATGAACTTTATCGAGACATAGTAATTCACTTCCTACTGCAGCTCATTTATAGCCCTAGTGGTTAACAGATTCAAGTGCTGCATTACAGTTACACTGAAATGCCTGAAGTTCAGTCAAAGCTGCATGAAGCTCATGTGTTTTTACTTTAAGAGTTTTCCTGAAGCCACAGCACAGATATGGCTTTCTATATTTAGCTGAAAATCTCATCTAGAGAAATCTGAGCCTTAGAAATCTCTCTACTTTTACTGTATTAATGCAGATCATGTGGTTGGAATTTCAGCTGGTGTTTTATAACAATTTTCTTTATCTCTGTTTCTACATTAGTTGAGATTTGATCTTGGTATAAACTGTTTGATAGCTATGTTTGTTGGGGAAATGCTGGGATTTATCAAACTGGGTCCAGGGACCTCCAGGGGTGTGTGAAGCAAAGCCAGTAGATTTTTTTTTTTTTTTTGAGTTCTAGCAATTAGTTTAATTGACTGGTCTTGTGAATTGAATGGGTTTAATCCATACCTCAGTTACTTGAATACACGTAGACTTATAAATAATGACAACTTGAACCTAATGTGCTCTGTCGAGGGAAAATTTTAAGAATAAAAAGCTCCAATAATTAGCCAGAATATTATTGTACTGTATATCTCTCTATGTAATGGAACCAATATTGGCTCTTGATGCAGATTAAACAATAAGACATCAAGGACTGTAGGCCAAAATGGCACTTCAGTAAATTTAGATGAAACCAATTAATTGAAAAAGTGGAGAGAGAGAGAGAGAGAGAGAGAGAGAGAGAGAGAGTGCTATGAGGGAGCAGCCCAAGAGGAAATCCAAAACCAAACAACCCACAAACTTCTAAGCACTCTATTTTTCCACTTTCCCTCTTCCTCCTTTTCTCTCGCTCTTGTTATCTCTCCAGTACCCTGTTCTTTTACAAGGACTCATTCTCACTTTCTGTAAACTTGCACCACGTCACTTCACACCTTTGGATTTCTGCATAACTGAAAAAGCCAAAGAGCAACAACAAAAAAAAAAAAGAAGGAAGTACGTTCTGCTCCGATATGACTGAAGCCTTGTGACTCTTTGACCCGCTCTGTTTTTCTCTTCCTCTCTCGCAGCAGAAGCCTTTCAAGCTGACATAAATCTCATTACAAAATATCAATCACACACACACACACACACACACACACACACACACACACACACACACACACACACACACACACACACACACTCTTTGTTAAACCCTTAAGATATTAGTGCTTATAAAGTGCTTTCCTTTTAACATACTTCAGTGGTTAAATCCCTTTTCACTGGGATTATATTTTCTCAGGAAAGCCACGTAACCAACACTTCGGAAAAGTGATTCATGCAGTGAGGTTGTACTCCTTTTTTTTTCAGCATTGTAAAATTAATTCAGCAGCTGGTGTAATTCTCCAAAGTACAATTATGGTCATCAAGTACAGTTTTGTACCTTAAAAGATATTCAGAATTACACTAAATCTACTAGGTTCCCTAACTAACAGTATAACAGACATGTGTCCTGAAATGCTACAGGTTTGTACTGAGAGTGTAGAGTGCATTGTAGGATTGTACATGACATGTTTAATGTTAGAATTTTACATCTAAAAGAATAGGTTTTCATCAAATTTGTATTTTTATTAGTTGATATATTTTATGTGTTTGTGCACATAATCCACTATGACTCAATCACAACAGGTTTGGGCTACAAGCACAGCTGGGATGTCACTCCCAAAGAGACACGCTTGCTCAATTTCTCCTTGTCTCCTGATTAAATTTGACTGAAGTGAAAATGTGATGGAACATAGTAAACATCACCTAAAGCTCTAACAAGTTGAATTTTTTTTTATAATTAAATCGATCATGTAGAGCTATAAAGTTCAAAGTTCAACTAATTTCTGGAAATCTCATATAAGAGTCATAACTTATGACTTAAGAGACCACAGACCACAGCCCACAGCCTCAGCAGAAAGAAATGAAGAGTGTCTGTGTCACTATAAAAAGCGCAGAGAACTCTGAGAACATAGGTTGGAGTTCTTCTGCTTTCTGCTGGATTCCCATTAAAATCTCTCGGGCTGAGTTGCATGGAGGAGATGGGGGTAGGTGGTGGGTGTGGAAACTTCACTGGTTTCCACTGGAGGACTAAGAACGACAGATGGGAAGTTCTAGGAAGTTAACTGGAAGAAGGTGGAGCTTCAGAGCTTCAGAGCTTCAGGCGTAGACTTATTCGCAAACCTCAGTTATTTCATAACTCCATTAATTATGTAGAGATGCAGCGTGATGAATTGCGATCAGTGATAGCTCCAAAGTATACAGTATTTACTGTATATATATATATATATATATATATATATACAGCCACACAGCCATCCGTTATAGCGACTATAAGGACTTATGACATCAATCCATTTTCAGTTTTCAGAGCGTGCTGAAAGCATGTTCAGTATGAGCAGACTGTAAATAAGAGGCTTGGGATGAGCACAGGACAGTCTTTATGATTACTGTAAATTGTGTTTATCCCCCAGTGCTCACACATCTCATTCTAGTGCCCCGTCTGACCTCATAATTGCAGTTCATTCATAAAAAAAGTGTACAATGTATTTTATATATATATACACACACACAGAAGGATGTTTTGGCCAGTCATAAAAACTACTCACCTGTTTAAGAATACATTCATTATTTTTTAGGGTTTGAGATTATATGAACATTATATCAGTGTCACATGAAACTGAATTATAAAATGACATTAAATATAAAATGTACTAAATGTGTTTCAGAAGAGTATCATCACCAAATTGGTATCAGTTTTGCATGAATAAAGGATGGAACTTAACACGTTTATCAGCAGAGATATATCTAAAAATAATATCAGGTTTATCCACTCCGTCTGCAAAATACATTTTTGATCTAACAGTGAATCAGATCGAAAAAATAATTTTTTTTGTTTGTCTGTCGACAGTATCAGACACATGCACACACAAACACTAAAATCATTACAGTTATTCCGGGATATCTTATTAAAATGAAAAGAAGCTACCAATGTAGCTTAAACTTTTTTAAGCTTTTTGGCCACAAGCAAGGAGTTAGATTGGAAGCTTGCGGGACAAAACATAACATATACATGAATTACTGCAGGAAGCATTTGCAGCGTTCATTCATTCATCCTTAGTAGCTGCCTGGTTAGGGTTGTGGTGGTTTAAATTAGGCTGCTAGTTTGTTTATATCCTGGGAAATAGAAACAATTAAATTAATTGGTACAAACAATAATAAAAAACAGTTAAGTCCAATTATGAACTCGAGTGATGTAGCTGTGGTTGAGGAACTGTCAGAATTCACACACCATGCTGACACTGCTGGCATTTCTACCGCTTTATTTTTTCCCAGTGTTTCCCCAGGGTTACAGGGGCGTAGTGAAACGGTTCAAAAACCCACTTTCGCACAAAAACCCACCTTCCATTTTAGGCCACGCCTAAATACAGACACAGACAATGGCACTGTGTTACACCCTACCATTTAAATAAAATGAAACTCTTACCGTAACACCAAGTCACATGGCTGAACCTACAAGTGTTTTACTACTATGAGATATGAATCTGTGTGATCTGCCGAAAGATAATAATAGACAAGAGTGTGTGTGTTTGTCTGTGTGTGTTAGGAGGGAGACCAATTAAAACATGGCAGGAGCAATAAACAGAGCTCATTTCGAGAGGGGGAGGCTTAAGCAGCTACTGCGATGGCTCCCCAGCCACAGATTCGGCTCAGTGTAGATGGCGTAATTACACTTCAGGCTAAGTGCCTTAATGGGACTTGTGCTATTGTTTACACTTACCACCCATATGGACCTTGCCAGAGTTTGATATGCTGGCACAAGTGTGTATGTGTGTGTTTTGATATTGGTGTCATTTATAACTAAACTTGCTGGTAGTTTGCCAGAAGCTACATGACTAAAACTCGTGTGCATGCTTGAGTGAACGCTGCTTCTGCACTGCTGAACTGCCTGACAGGTGGTGTACATTTCTTTATTTCATTCCTTTCTTTCAGTTTAAGTCTTTTGATTAGTTTCCAAGTTAAGCACAAATCAGGGCTTTATTATGTCTAAAAAATCCATGCAAAAACAACAACAACAACAACAACAACAACACCGTGACACTGCACAGATATGCTAGCACTAAATTCAATCTTGTGTACACCACAGATGTCGGTTTAATGCTGGTGAATTTGCAGTGCAACTGAGAGTTGCTCCCCAATGCACAATTGTTAAGGGAACAAACCGTATTCATGAGCTCAAATGCTGATGCTAAAATCCCCAAGATTTAACCTGTAATTCCAAAAATAAACACCGATTCCTTTTTTAAAACCTCAAAATTAAAGCAGTTACTAGGCAGCTTAAGATTATTCCCAATAAGTGAATTTATTAAACATGTTCTTCACTGCTATCACTCTCGGCTCAGCCTGAACTCACTGGTTTTAAAAGCTGAGGTAATAACCAGAGCTCCATTAAGTGTTGGGAACGCAGCAGCCTGGCGCATAATGGCTGAACACAGCAGACTAATTCAATCAACCTGACCCATGGGCAGCCTAACTGCATCACCGTTAAGCATCTTGATTTTATCAGAATTATCGAAAATGACAAGTGAACTTAACATGAACCAGGGAGCCGGGGTGGGAGCCCAGTATTGGCATTTCTTAATCTAGCCAGCCCGGTGCCAGAAAATCAATAACACTGAGCAAACTCTCTCTCTCTCTCTCTCTCTCTCTCTCTCTCTCGTCTGCAAGTCTTGTCAGGCCTGGGAGCAAACTCAGGACTCCAAAAAACACAAGAGAAGTTATTGAGAGTAGATGAGACAGGAGAAAGAGAGACGGCAGAGGGCTGACTAGAGAAGTGAAGAAAAACAAGTAGAGGAGAGCAGAGAAAAGAAAGTTGATGAGAAGAGGAGGAGAAGGAAAAAGAAGAGGGGAAGGAGACAAAAAAAGTACAAAATGATGAGAAAAGTAAAGTGGGTGAGAATGGAGGAAGGGAAAGGAATGTTGCAGAGACAAAATTGGGGAAGAGAAGATAAGAGGAAAAGGGACTAAATTGGATGAGAAAACAGGAAGAAAGGAATGGAAAATGAAGGAAAGGAAAAGAATGGAAAATGAAGGAAGGGAAAGTTGCATAGACAAGATGAGAGAATTAGTAGAGAAGAAAGGATATAGAGGAGTAAATTGGAATTGAGAGGATTAGAGAAAAAAGAAGAAAAAAAGACAAGAGGACCGAGAAAGAAAGATGGGAAAGGGAAATTGGGGAAGAGAAGATAAAGCAGCTAAAGTAGAGGAGAAATCGGGAGACAAGGAGAAAGAAGTCAGACGAGCAGATGAGAAGAAAGGAAATTCAGGAGAATGGAAGATATGTAGAGAAGCAAGGAAATAAGAGAATTGGAGAAGACAAGACAGGAGAAAAGGAAAGATGATGTGATTTAAAAATTTTTTTAGAGAGGACAAGAAGGAATGAAGAACAGGAGTCACGCCGAGGTCATGAATGAAAGCATGCTCTAGTAATAGCACATGGCTACATCAAGCAGCATGCTTTAGACCCCCACCACCCCTCACTCCTGTATCTACAGTCTCTCCTCATGTGTTTGCAGCAAAAAAAAAACCAAGAACAGTGAACGAGAGCCCCAAACCCATCTCTCCACTTCCTTCTCTCCCTCCCGTCTCCCTAACACCCTCTTTTTTTCTCCTTTTCATGCTCTTCTCTCAGCATCATCCCCCATGCCAGGCTTTTCTTCTGTGGTGCAGCAAGGCATAAACAGAAATATTCCTCTTACTCTCACAATAACAGCGGCAAGTGGCAAGGAAAAAAAGCTAAAACATTTCAGAGTTAGTGTTTTCTCACACCTCAGCTGCTTCAGATTAATAGGTCAGAGGGGACAAAAAAAGAGAGCGAGCGAGAGAGAGAGAGAGAGAGAGAGAGAGAGAGTGGGAGAGTGGAAGAGGGAGAGTGGAAGAGGGGGGTTTAAATTTGACAAGGATTTAATTGACACTGCAATATTTTTCACATAACATTAAAGGGAATCTTTATCAATGCTTCTAATTTCCATACTGCAAAGTGCGCAGACACACGCAGCAAAACAAAACAAAACAAAACAAACAAACAAACAAAAAACGGATATATTTGGTAGCAGAAAGTTGTGCATAATGATTTACTGACTATTCATTGATAGCTTTGGATTTGGACAGGCTCCATCTCACCTGCTGCCGAACCCTGTCGCCTGGATTCTGGATAATATGATGAGTCATGAGCATGTTGATTGGCCGAATGCCTGCGGCTGCGCGACTAGTGGTATCACCAGATGAACTCCTACCCAAGTGCTGAATGCAAAGATACTCATGAAGCCTTAGGGAATATGTATGATATTGCATGTGGGGTATGCTCTGGAAATATTGTTAGCCATTCTACTGCTAGCATTGGAACAAATCTCACCAAACTGAAGAAGTTTTGGTGCCCAGATGGTTCTGGGATAAACCTGTGGTTGAATCTGAGATTTTTGCCCAAGGTCAAATCACCCAACTATGTGAACCAGTTGATAGGCCTTGCAATGAAAGTGATCCTGCAGAATATTCCTTACTGTGCCTGACAGTACCTCATGATATTATTTAGTCCAGTTGGCAGCAAGTACAATCCTTAGACCAACTGTTCATCTACCATGGTGGAAAGCCATGGGGGCTCCCTTGTCTAAACAGAGGCTAGGTGGTAGATGTCATCACAGTGACCTATAGATGAGCTGGACACCCAGCCCCTACTGTGACATACCACTCTATAAGGAGTCTTTCCTCTCCATAGGCCTTGTTTAGAAGTGTGCCTCACCAGGAAGATTGTGATCTGTCCCTGGGACCTTCTTGCCAAACTGCTGCTGGTTTAGAATGACAAGGAACCCATCCACCTTCTCCAGGCTCTACAAAGTTCAAGCGTTGTGACTGCAGCAGTCATCTCTGAGCACTTTTTTTCGGGGTAGTCCTAAGTTGAGTCCAGTTACTCATGACATTGTTGGCATGTTGTCCAGGTGTTTCACTACATCCTGTTGTGAAATACAATGGTAGTTGCGTTTGTATGTAACTGTGGTACCATGAACCGCGGATAACTGCCAGGTTTCCTTGTAATTCGAAACTGGCAGCAGTTCCAAGGACAGACGGCTGTATGTGGGGAGTGTCATGCATCACCACATGACTTGGAAGAGCTTGGCATGTGTGCGCACATGAACAAGAAGGTGTCCAGGTCTTTCACATCACCCCTGGTGGTTATCTGAGGACTACAGAACCACAGTTACATATGTATCTAGCAAACTGTCATGTGTAATACAGCACTACCTATGAAATTAGACTGTAAATGTTCTATACAGCATGTCTGTATGCTTAATATTATAATTATACTATATAATATATATTATAATTCAAAATAATTACTCACTACTTTGTTCCACACACTTACCTGGTTAAATGGCTATGAATGTTACTAATTCCTAAGAATTTACAGGTGGTATGAAATATTACAAATGCTAAACAGCATAGGCATCATTGTTTTTTTTAACACAGTTTATATAAAAATGTATTCAATTGTGCTTCTTTTATTGGAATCTCTACAATTTTGTTGGTTACACATTTGTCTTTCCTTCATAGTATTCTCACATACTCTGTCAACTGTCTATCGTCGGAGTTCAGAGTGTATAGAACCCTCACACCCTGTGAATAAACCGGCTGTTCCCACTCTGTGTGTGTTTGTGTGTGTGCGCGTGTGCGCCCAATACCAAGCCATGAACAGCCTTTTATTCATCACTTGCCGTTCAAAACAGCTCAGTTTATCGCTTGCAAATCTCCCAACACAAACTCACTCTGTTAGAGCATCTGTGTGCATGTGTGGTCACACATGCATGTTTTGTGTGTGCGTGTGAGAGACAGACGGATACACACACACAAACACACGCACAAGCACACATTCTTCTTAATCCTGAGAGCCATTATCCAGCATACAGAGATAGTTGGATTTGGAGACCCACAAGAAGCTAATTGTTAGGGCAGAATTTTGCCAGAGGCTAAATTTAGCGACACTGCATACAAAAAGGGCCTGGGCTGCATTCACACTGACCCGAGCAGAGGAGTACAAAGTACCCTGAGTGTGTGTGTGTGTGTGTGTGTGTGTGTGGGTGTTTGTGTATGTGTATGTGTGAGATGAATAACAACAGAGACAGTGGGACTGGTGACCTTCTGTGCAAAGCAAATTGCATTTCATATGCCTGCTTGTGAAATCAAAACAGCCTCATGATCACTGTATGATCGTACACTCTGGGGCTCGTCAAAAGGCAAAGCGCATTTTTAGGCTGATTTGCGTGAAGATGCGTGTATGTGTACGTACAGAACGTTCCATTTACTGTATCTCTGTGTAGTCACACCATTAAGCAGCGTGTGAACACTTTCCAGAAATTCCAGCTTTTATCAGTAAATACAGACACGCAGATACACAGACACACAATAGCATTAAAGCGCTTTTGTGTGGGGCTTAGCAGGCCTAGTGTTCTCGCTCACTGATTTCACCCCTTTGAGAGACACAGATCAGAACAGAAAAGACTTCAAAACAACTCACGAAGTCTTACCATACTGCAGCTCCAACACAGATTAAATTAGTGTGCTTTCATCTTGTTCTCTTTCTTTATAATCACTATTCTTCCACTGTAGAGGGTGTGA
>JAKKZN010000029.1:7683724-7695671 GCA_033441825.1 Pangasius elongatus
TTCTGATTATGTAAATCCTCTGTTGTAGGGTTCTGCATAGGTACTAAAGGTTCCCACAGAGGAACAAGCCAAAGAACCCTTTTATCTAAGAGTGTACAGATACTGAACGCTACGGGAGAAAACCATGATCAGCTTTTTATGTATTTACCAGATACCAATTGTTGGAACAGACAATAAGAGGGAAAAAATCAATAAGAGCTGCGGAGTGATTTTTTTATATTTTGGAGCATAAACTGATTAATAATTACTAAAAAAAAGTGCCCAGTATTGTGTGTGTGTGTGTGTGTGTGTGTGTGTGTGTGTGTGTGTGTGTGTGTGTTCCCTTTTGGCTGCTGAGGGTAAGGTTAGGGTTAACCTCAAGGATAGTAAGACAAATTTGTGTTTGTGTATGTGTGTGTATGTGCATTGAATAAACTTCTCTTCGACAAATCCCTCATTTCTCCCTCTAAGGAAAAGCGGTTGCCAAGTGCACCACTAACATTACACACACCACGTACATGTGTCCTGACTCTTCAAAGTTTCTCACACATGCATTCTCAAAATTAGTGTATAATTTTAGCTCTCAGAAAACAAACCCAACTAAAAGAACGTGTGAAGCACTTATTCAGCTTTGGGACTCATAGTAGAACATAAACACATTTTAACCCTTTTTTTTTTTACTACTTAATAATGGCTGTTGTGTTCTCTTTCGACTAGGACTTCGGAGGTAGGAAGTGATTTAAAATGCGAGATTTAAAAGATTTAATTGCGCATAGTGAGGATTTAATACCGACCTCAGACGTAACTACAGAGTTAAGCTCTATTCAGAAGTTAAGTGGGAGTTAAGCACATCACTGTCTGACAATTTGATGTGACCACGATATATCATGCTCAGATTTATATTTTGGGCTGTACATTCAATCAAAAAAATTATAGAATACTATTTGAAGTCAACAGTGCATACATAGACATGCCACTATTAAATAATTAATACTATTGTCCACAAAAAGATTTTATTTTTGCATGGAGAACATCTTAATTGAAGCGATCCCAAGGGTAAATTTTTTTAATAGATAAAATGTTAAACAACACAGCTGAAGCATAGCAGATGATTGCTCAGTCAGCTTATTGGTCAAACTGCTGGCACATTTTCTTCACAGGAGAGTGCATCTAATGGCATTACCATAAACAATGGCATTATTCATTATTCTGACCTCCATTTAATGTCTTGCGGCTTCATTAAGTTTTGCGCACAAGTAACTGTTGGAGCATGATATACAAAATAAAATGCAAAGTAATCAGATGCGCTGGATCAAGTGCTATTTTATAAGCTGCTGAGTAATAACTATGCCTAATAATACCTAACAATCTCTCTCTCTCTCTCTCTCTCGCTCTCTTTCTCTCTGTCTGTCGAGCTACACTACTTCTGAGATTCCAGTGATCCTGACCCCTTCTGCTCTCTCTTCTGGTTGGAGTTCTCATCAGCTGAGATTGCTTGCTGCTGCTGGGGGTGGCCCCACATTGACAGCTTGAAGATCTTTGGGATTGCTGGGGGTGGTGCCATTTACGGGCTGAGGAGATGGCTTGGGGATCTCACATGGGGAGCTGTACTGTGATGGCTTGGGACTGCGATCGCTGTGGTGGCTTTGAGGCTGCGGTTGCTTGCCGAGCCGTTTTGCACTCAGGTCTGCATCAGTGGACAGTGTATAGTTTCAGCAAACAGGACTTCATGTGAAAACTGTAATGAATTTACTGGTTGCATAATTGCACTATTTGTCCATGTAGTACACAGTTATAGAAGGGATTTATTTATAATCGCACTATCCGTTATCATGGGTTCGCTTTTGAGTCTGGTTCCACTCAAGATTTCTTCCTCATATTGTCTCAGCGAGTTTTTCCTTGCCGCTGTCGCCTCTGGCTCGCTCATTGTTTTGATTTAATTTAATTTATTTTGATTTAATTTAATTTGCATGTATTTATTTCTGTATAGCTGCTTCGGGAGGATCCACTTGCATGTCAAGATGTTTGCTAATAATTAAAATACAGCTAAGATATACTGCGTATTTTCATAACTGCTATAAAACACGGCCTGGGTCAATGGGACATCGATTGCTACGTAAGTACTGAACAGGAGGTTTAACCAGCTGCATTAAGATGCTTCTCCCTCACCACAATACAGGCCATTTGCTTTCCACGTCTCTACCCTGATATCCACTCTGTCAGCACTGAGAAAGGAACCTTTGATCACTCCTATCTCAATGCAAATTCAGTGCCTTCAGGGTTCGTACAAGAGCATCACCTGAGTGCTTCATAGACCAGACAGAAGCAAGTGGAATGAAAACGCATTTGATCCATTGCGTTCAGCTTTTTCATCTCCTGTTCCTGATTTCGGTCCGGTATAGCGTAACAAACATCAGCCTCCCTCTCTCTCTCTCTTTCATTTTCTCTCCTATCCCATTGTCATTCAGTCGTGGCCAGAAAGAGTGAGCCCTCAGTGGAGGAGGGGAAAAAGATGGGAGAAATGAAGCATGCACGTCAAGGCTAAACTCATGTCATCTGCCAAAACTTGGTTCTACCACGATGCCCTCCGTTTATCCTCCTCGCCTTGAATCAATTGATTTTTTGCCAATTTTCACTCTGACAGCAGGGGTGTGGGGAGAGAATGAGGGGGAACGTGACAAATGAAACCGGAAAGAAAAACAAAAAAAAAAAGAAATAATACTAATGGCCTGTTTTCTTTCCTGTGTTTGTGAGGAAGAGAGAATAATCACAGCAAATGAGAAATGTGCCAAACACCAAATGACAGCAAGAACAGGCCGTGGATGACTAATGATGCAAGCTAAATGACTACTCACACACATAAAAAAAGCACCTTTGTGGCAGTCTCACAAAAAGGTGAAAAAATGGGAAAGACCAGAAATGTGTGACAGTGACAAAGCTCAGAAGCTGAAGAGTTGAGATAATAATGCACCAAATATTTTAAGTTGATCAAGTTAAATAATTAAATCAGTTAGAGCTGGGCTTCCCAGACCTTCTGGGCAGGGTGCAGAATTTTCCCCGATCCCAAGCATTGACCACAGCACATTTTATAAAAAAAAAAAAAAACTAATACTTTGTTAAAGCACCTTTTGCTTGTAATACAGCATTCAGGTTTTTTTTTAGGTAAGAGTCTACCAACTTAGCACATCTTGATTTGGCAACTGTATTCCTTTCTCCTTGCAAAAATACTCCAGATCAGAATAAAACCTCGCAATTGTGAAATAAATAAATCTATGTAATATTTTCTCATATGTGACAAAAACAAGCTTCCAGTAGATTAATATTAACGAATGTCTCCAAAGAAAAGTTATCAGCATTCTACACTACTGATTCAGTTTCCAGTTACTTTATTAAGATCACCAATAATTAGATGTGTTATGAGGACTTGGCATGGTCTGTCATAAATCTATTGCATTTTCCCTGATTATCTTTGCACACTTTGTAAACGTAGGTCTTCCTGGAATAACAAGCCAACAATGGCACTCATTGTCTTTATGAACCTATGATTGTGCCCATGCTGAGGTATTTAGCGGTCTTTAGGGAGCATGCCACTCGACAGATATGGAAAGCAAAACAAGAAACAAAGCTGTGAACTTCCATCACCAGACCCGAATGCCCTTCCCATGACAATTATGTATGTATGTAACGTATGGCGGGAAATATGGGTTTTTCAGAACAGAGGTCAGGCAAAGCAGTTAAGATTCCTAAGAGCTTTTCAGACCCTTTAGTGCAAGCATCATTAATGTTTCAATAGCTCCAGTATTAAGGCTAAAGGACCTGAAATAATCCCTTAATTAGTCTATAAATCCACATATCCTGAGTAAATCCAGTAGTGCAAGGCAAATACTTTATTTAAACCAATGCAGTGCAATATTCCTTGAAAGTTACTTATGTTCTTCTCATACATGATCTGATTTTCAAAGAATAATTTACAGTGTGCTTCGAATTTATGTCCTTAACTGAGGCTTAATGGATGGATCTGATCATAAGTCTGAAAATACTGCAATGTGGTAAATTTGCTGTGGATTTTTAAGTTTGCAGGGTCACTGCAGTAATTCTAAACCATTAACCGCCCCAAATAAAAGTAACTTCTAAGATTGTTTTTAGCAAAAAAAAATGAGTGTATGGTTTTTAACTCATCATTCATTCAGCTTCAGTAAGCACTTTATCCTGGTCGGGGTCGTAGTAGATCCGGCGTTGACACCGGGAGGATTTTGTGTAGCCACTTTGTTTAGCCATATTCCTCACCCTCTCTTGATATCTTGATGTCTTTTATGGCTGCATCTTTATTTTCATCCAATATGCTATTAGAAGTGTTGTATGTAGTTGTATGGCAACTGTTCTGCAGTGCATTGTTCTGTATTTTGCTCAGGCTCATCACTGTTTCCACATCCCCGAATACTTCTGATTGTAAAGGTTTACCTGTCATCAGTACAAGTCAATTTATTAGATGTTAACTAGTAAAAATAGTTCCTACCATTGACCAGAATGCATCCTTGGTTCATGTGCAGTGCAGCAGGTGGCGAATGGTGTGTGCTAGTAGTGTGTCGCTCCACCATTACACATTGAAAGCGAATGTTATCCATAAAAATGCATATCAAATAGAGAAAAGAAGCCGGTAGCCTCATTCTCAAAAGCCTACTATTTAACTATTAATACCTACTAAACCTATTTGTCCACCGGGCAATAAGAATTAAAAAACAAAACAAAACAAACCAATAGCTCATAACAACAATATTCCTGGTCATTTGTCCAAATTTGTAATTAAACATTGCATAATTGTGTTTTTGTGTTTGAGCTGATTTTTAATTAAGTCTATTTTTAGGTCTAGTGTCATGGGCAAAAAAGTGCACTGTCTGATTTTCAGTTAATCAGTATATTTCAGCTACCCAGCTTATGTTTAGTGTTGAGTGTGACATGCATAATAAATCTCAACACACTGCCTGCAATTAAACAATGCACTTGTAGTTGGAACAAGTGTTGTCCTATAATAAACCAGAGTAAATAATCCAGAGTTTAACATTATACAGTACACAATAAAGCTTGCTATATAATGTGTTAATACATTTCTACTCCCTTTCCCCCATACCCATACCCACTGTTCTTCCTCAGACCATAGAGGAAATGTCAATGGGTACATGTAATAGGTAGTAATACAAAGGGCCATTGTCCTAAAGTTTGGTATTCACTTATACCGCCTTTCCGATGGTTGGTGAGACATGCCTTGGCTCAGCAAATTACAATTAGCAAATGAATTAGCATCCATGCTGAATTTGGTTATGCTTCTTGCCCAGCTACCATACACTGAAGTCTGAGACAGCAAGCAACTTGAATTCTTCCTCAAACAGAATGTATGCTGGTGTCTTAGAAACTGTAGCACAAAAGTCTGAGAAGTACCAAGAGCTGGATCATGCCAAAATCCCCTTGTCTTCGCTAAAGCCATCTAGCTCTGCTGCCTGATTCCATCTTTCAAATCTTCATTAAAGCCTAGGGAGGTAGGCTTGCTCTGCTCTCCTGCACAAGCTCAGTGCTTCTCTTTCTATGACCTCTAGTTAATATACAGCTAATTTAAGGGACTATAAGAAATGAGCATCAGTGGTGCCTTATTCCACAAAGTGACACTGCTTTGAGCTGGGCTTTCTGTCACTTTTTTTTGGATTGGTGCTGTTTTAGATCACTACCTCCATGTATCATGTAGTTTCCAACACCACTCAATCATGCCATCTAGCTTATCCTGCTTTCTGCCTTGCTGTTATTTGTAGTTATTGTGCATTGTGCAGTTAATTATACTGTTCTGTGCATTTAAAGTGGTTGTGCACATTGCTCTTGACTTAAACTTGTTACATTATTGAAACTTTATGTGCTTTATTTGGTCCCATGCACTGGATCGTGTATGTTCTTTCATTGCACTGCAATTTATATGGATGGACTTGCCCTGTTGATTTGCCCTGACAACTCTTGCAGAAAAAAATCTCCTGTGCCTGGTTATGTTAGGAATCGACTACTAGGTCATCTTTCCTTCTGATTAATCAACAGGTCATCCTTTGTCTTTGGGTAATCACTGAATCCTGGAACATGCTCCACCTCGGCCTCAATGCAACTCAAAGCTGGGGAAATGTCTAAATTTTCTGGCCACTATGGGCAATTGATGTATAAGTGGTTCAAATTGATCAAGCCATGTTTGAAAGGACTCTGGGGTCTGAGCACAGGTTCTACCACAGTATGACAGCCCTGGAGTAGGTTTACAGTGGTAGGTTGGTGGCACTGAGCTCTCACGCTTCAGATGAGTTTGCTGAACCACAATTGTCCCAGGCCTAGAACTATGTCTTCCAGCTGTGTCTATAGATTTATCCCCAGATATAGTGTTCTTCAAAAGGGTAGTAAATTATCATTATTCAAAGTGACTTATGAATGATTGAGGATACAATCCAAGCAGCTGAAGAATACGTTCTCAAAACCCAACAGTGGCTTTCTGATGGTGTTCTGATGAACACTAGCTCTGAGAATTAATCATTGGCAGTTTTAGCTATAAGGTATCTGAAGCTCCTGTGGAGTGTATCAACTCCCTACAGCTTTGGCTATCCTGGCTCTACGAGGGTGTATGACAGCCATTCCAATAAGTGATGTGTGCTGGTACCCAACCACTGGTCTTGTACTGGGGTAGGCCTGATGGAAAATCCTGCTTAAGAAGGCCATTATTGGCGGAGAAAGACCTTCCAGCATGATTGCTAATGGGTGCCTCCTGTTCTATATGACTACTTCAGGTATTCTGCATTTCTAAATGTGCTTGGATCACATGGCAAAGGACCTGCAGGAAAGGATCCTCTGAGATGTTCTCAGTAGTTACAGAAACCACATTCAAACAGTACATAAAACTGCTACCTTGATGTTAGCAGTTTTATGTCCCTAGTACTGTTTGAATGAGCACAAAAAAGTAATGGAAGAACAATCAATAAATTAAACATTTAAAAAAAAAAAAAAAAAAAAGAAAGAAAAAAAAGTTAAACACAAAAACTTTGTCTTAAAAAAGTACTACACAAGTATAAGGGATAATACAATATAGTGAATTATTTTAACAGTGTGTTGCTTGCGGTTACTATGCGGCCATCACATATGCAAGCACGGAAGTTTATACACGCTGCCTCTCTCACACACATCCATGTAAAAATACTCACCTAACACCCCTCCATCCATACAACATTGCACCATATTCTAATTCACCACCCTTATATACAGGATATATAGAACAGTCTGACAGTATTACACCAAGATGTTTTCAAAGACAATATTTAAACAGCACATACTGCTATAACCACCCACACACATCTCAGCACATCCTACCCCTCACATCCTTCACCCTCCTCCTCTTCCTTCACCTGCCCATAGCCTCAGTTCAGTGCCTGAAGACTTATTCTACAGTCTCTATTGTGTCTGACATCTCGGCTCAGCTGTTCCTCCTCTAGCCCTGGCTGGGGATGAAACATTTTGAGCAGGCACCTGGTGACTGCAACTGTGATAACCGCCTTCTCGCTCTAATTAAGCCTCAGAAAGCTCCTCTCCAGCTGCCTTCAGTGGGAGAAAAGTCTGTCCAAAAAGTGCTGCGCCTGGCGCTTTCACGTAGCTCTTGAAATATTAAGATGCTGCTTGTCAAAGCAGCCAGGCCTAGGTGAGCAGCTGCTGTCTGCTTTCAATGCATTCATATAAATTGAATGGTCATAGTAGCTCTTACCTGGGAGGGAGCATATGTGTGTTTGTGTGTTTGTAACCTCAGGCTAGTACAGAATTAATTTATTTTAGAGACGTGTGGAATTTTCTTGGTCATCTTTTGTTAGCGGTGATGGGTTGCCACATGGCTCTATCCTTGGGCCTCTATCTTTGTATGAACGCAGATGGAAGAAAACAAAAACATGAGGCACATAAGGGTTGCCTTGCTTTAAACCACAATTAGGAAATGCTGTAACTAGCAAAAATGGAGGCTGGCCAAAAACAACTCATTAAATAGTAATATGTGTGTTTTCTATTAATGAACTTAGAGCTAATCCTCTGGCAACAGTTTGGCAATGCAGAGGGACTGAAAGATCTAACCAGAGATTTTCACTGAATTCAGTAAACATGCAATGCAAAACAATTAAATCCAACCAAAACAATGGGGTGCAAATTATTCATGAGGCATTTTTCCCTCCCACATCCGATCCTTAAGAGAGATAGACATCTCTTTTTAATGGAAGATCAAATATAATTGCTGAGAGTTGCCCAGCAGACTGTTAACTGGCTACGCACAAAAAGGTCACATACTCAATCCCAGCTGTTAACATCAAGCTTCTACTATTGTGCCCTTGAAAAGTGCATTTAATTCCAATTTACTGCACTAGGATTGCCATGCAGCTGGCATCTGCATGTTACTTTGGGAAATAGCACAATATCGACCCAATGACATCATTAATTCACATCCAAATCTTTGCCTGTCTGCCCTTGAAAAATAAAAAATAAAAAAAAAGACTCTGTCTGGCTTTAATTAATTTAATTGGCCAAAAATATCAAATGGAATTTTCCTACTGGAATTGTCTACTCAGGAACCTCATCCCAATAGATGGCATGAAAATTAATGATGATGATGATGAAGTGAATTGTGACCCAGAGTTTGTGCTCTGCATTTAACCCATCCAAGCGCACACACACACAGTAGTGAACACACACCTGGAGCAGTGGGCAGCCATTTTAGCTGCGCTACCTTGCTCAAGGGTCTCGCCTCAGTCGTGGTATTGAGGGTGGCAGAGAGCGCTGGTCATTCACTCCCCCACCTACAATCCCTGCCGGACCCGAGACTCGAACCCACGACCTTCAGGTTCACCTTCAGGTTGCAAGTCTGACTCTCTAACCATTAGGCCACGACTGCCCCCTCTCCTAAGAGAGCTTTCACATTTAGTATGTTTGCAGAGGCTGAATCTATGCGGTTTGGGTTTTTTTTCCACGTTGGCTGAGGGGCATGTACATGTACAGATAACATACTTTTCTATTCAGTGGTCAGAAATATGGTGACGAAAGAAGTTTAAAAACCTTCACCAAGTGCTCACAGAATAAATCTCAAAAATCCTGAGCATGCAGAACACTGAGTGAGCAATCAATAAGTTACTTGCTATTATTCCATTAAATATAACTTTTCTGTATTTACTTATCAGTTTATCGTACAAATATATAGAACACATGGCATTCCTGCAGTGCAGCAGCTCTGTCCTGTGGCTCAGTTTGTGTCTTGAGGCTCAGTTTAACAGCTTGCAGCCATCTACAGGAAACATGTTGACCGCAACCCAAAATACATGGCATGTTTGGTTCACTTGGGTCGATTCAGGGTCAAGCTGCTTTCTCACTGCAATCGAACCACACAAGGTTTCGATTAGAAGATGGTCTCTGACCGGATATTTAGTCAGCACCTGAGTGAGAGTACTGTGTTCTCACATGCCTAAATGAACCGCACCAAAGGGGGTAGTACACCAGGGTGCAATTCAAACAGACTAAACACTGCATATGTGAAAGCACCTAAAATGTCCATTACCTAAATTCATTTCACAACTGCTTTTCAGAGATTAATTCACTATATGGATAAAAACGTATGTGGACACTGGACCAGCACACTCATATGAACTTGTTGAACATCCCATTCCAGATTTACTCCCCTTTGCTGTTACAATAACCTCCACTCTTCTGGGAAGGATTTCTACTAGATTTTGGAGTGTGGCTGTGGGGATTTGTGTTCATTCAGCCACAGGAGCATTAGTGAGATCAGGCGCTGATGTTGGTGAGGAGGTCTGGGGTTCAGTCGGTGTTCCAGTTCATCCCAAAGGTGTTCAGTGGGGTTGAGTAAGTTCAGGGCTCTGTGTAGGACACTCGAGTTCTTCCACTCCAACCTTCACACACCATGTCTTCATGGATCTCGCTTTGTGCACAGGGGTATCGTCATGCTGGAACAGGTTTGAGCCTCTTAGTTCCAGTGAAGGGGAATTGTAATGCTACAGCACACAAAGACATTAAATACAATTGTGTGTTTCTGACATTGTGGCAACAGTTTGGGAAAGAACCACATATGGGTGTGATGGTCAGATATCTCTCGGCTATATCGTATATTTTTCAGTACTGCAATGTTTACTTCCATAATTTACAGGACAAACTGCAGCAGTCCTACACTATGAGGAGACAAATACTGCATATAGGTCAAAAATACCGTTGCACTATATAAATATATCCCTTTATAAACTGCCTTTGGCTGCTTTTAGAATTCTCTGGAGTTTCTATTCAAGGTTAAAAAAAGGCAACACTCAAATCATGCCCTCTAAATAATGAAAAGTGTATTTAAATAAGCTTTACACATTACAGCAAGTACTGTGCTTGTGACAAAAGCATTATTGTGCAAAGCATAACTTCCTGTTTTATTCTTTTCTCCTGATGCACTAACCTGTAGTTTTTATAAAGACTGAATTATTTCTAAATTAAAGGCTGTATCTGAAAAAAAAAAAATCCTATTACTTTTGGGCGGCCCATTGCTCACCAATCAGTCATTCTAAGTTAATCGTGCTTCTCTCACACAGTGTTATTAATTAATCATTGATTGGTGGCTGGAGGAACTGCAATCAGGCAGTATATTTTAGCCATTGAGCATGTATAAGCCATAATCCAATCTACACTAAACTGTTAATATTTATAGTCAGTTAATATTAAAATGCAGATTTTGGTTCTATACTCAGTATTCTAGACATGTTAATAGGAGTCATCATTCATGTCCACCATGACAGTGGTCATTAACAAACAGCTTTACAGTGTCAAGAAGTCAAAACATTCAGTCATGTAGAAAGGAACAAATGGGAATTATTAATCTTTCTGTATATATACATGGACTTTAACAAAGCGGCTGACAAACTGAAGGAGGAAAAGAGGGAGGGGGGTGATGAAGGAATGAGCTCTGTCCACAAAGACAAAGGATTCTGAGGAACAGCTGAACCAGAAATATTAGACATGCAGGGGAATGAAAGCATGGAAATCGTCAAAGATTTCCATTTCTTATTCAGGAAGACTAATTCCGCAGCACACTCGGGAAGGGGAAATACATTAATAAAACACTCCTGGTTAGTTGTAATGTCAGAGGCACAACATCAGATATAAATGTACTAATTTGAACATTACCTGCTTGCATAGTCATTTTTCCTGTTCTCTCTTCTACCACATATTCACATCCAGCTTCCTGTCGAATAAGAGTGTTAGCAGATTCAAGGCTACATGATACACGACCAACACGGCTGCGTGTGTATGCGCGTATCTGTTTTTTGTCAGCCATTCTGTCTGAATATATATGACAAGACAAAAGGTGTGCACATGCATGGATGTGTGCCATTGTGTGCACTTCTTTTTCTTCAGCAATGCTTGATCTGATTTGTTATTGTTACTTTTCACCAAATGATACACTGAAATAGTCCAAAAATCAAATAATCACTGCTGGCATGGAATGGAAGTAGGGATGTAACCGTATATGAAAGCACAGTACAAGGATGGATAAAGATCAGTAGAGGCTCAGGAAAGTCGATTGTTAGTCACGACTAGCTAGCTGGTGTTAGCTAACTCACCTTGGCATCGGCAGCGAGAGTATCCACTGTCTCAGTAGTGTCTCGACAGTATCCTTGGCATCAATCACCACAGTGATCAGTTTGCTACTAAAATCTGTTGGTTTAAAATAAGTCAGGATCACCGGTATCGCTCTCATTTCTTTCTCTTCTTTGTGTTCTCTTAGCAACTCCACTAGTCCGCTTTTGTTCCATTTTTGCCAAGCATAACACAATGTATCCTTAGCTAACCCCAGAAAGAGCACAACAGATGCAGTTTTTGCTCTGAGAATTTTGATGGAGAAGTATAGGGATGGTCAGAGGGAGTTGCACTGTGTGTT
>JAKKZN010000029.1:7836560-7841560 GCA_033441825.1 Pangasius elongatus
TATATATATATATATATATATATATATATATATATATATATATATATATATATATATATATATATGTATATATATAAAATCTGTTAAACATTCTTATCTCTTTCTGTAGGTAAAAACAGTGACACTGCACCATTTTACAACCCATTATAATAAAAAGCTTGAATTTAGCAGCTTCTTCCACATTCATCTTATTCATCTTATCTCTGGTGCTAGCTTTCCATTACTTGTGTTTAGCGTAACAAAGCATGTTTGGAAATATTCCGCCATTACCATACTCCGGAAAAATATACAGGTTTGTGTTAGGCACCAACTAAATAAGTGAAAGAAACATTTTCCTATGGTACCCACATCCACCATCATACACAGCATCGCAGTATGTAGACAGCAGCATCTCTCGAACCGTAAAAAGACCAAAGCATGAACAGTAAACATGGGTCACATATTGCACAGACAGTTAAACAGTTTAAGTCTAAAATGAAGTTCAAGAAGGTGCCTCTCCCAAGGCAATAGTCTCTCCCAAGAATCACAGCCCCTCTGTTTTCTGCTTTCCTTTCCAGTTCTGCTTTACCACAAAACCCACATCTCTATAGCACACTGAGCTCAACCTGTTGCTCCGTTCCACCTCTACATCAGGCCTCCATTTTGTGAGGTGGAGAGATTTGATTTGATAAAATCTGGAGGTTCTGGTGGTGAAAGGACAACACAGATACAGAAGGAGAAGAACTGCGTTTCATGGCTGGACCTTGAAGGCCAGGAGCTGCTCCGAGTGCATGTTGTTGAGCGAGCGGAGCTCAGGCAGTTTGAGAAGCAGCTTGGTAAAGATGGCACTCTCGTTCGGGTGGCTCTGCGTGATGAGGCTGCGCAAGGCGCGGATCAGTGACTCCTGGAGCACTTCTACTGACTTTGCATTCTCCAGGCCTGAACGGTCTGAGGAAACACCAGCGTATCGGGATCAGTTTCTTAAATCTTTGCAAGGAATGATACTGAATCTTATATATAGCCAAATTCAACTAATATTCCTATTTATTAGTTCATAAAGTTACTAAGCCTATTTTAAATCTTTGTACTCATTTCAAGCTTAAAATGGTAATATCCTTTTGGCAGATATTTTTGCTTATTTTAAGTGCTTAGTTCTAAAAAGAAGAAAAATGCAGTTTTAAGCCTGAAATTAGTAAATGTGTCTAGAAATATCATCAATGATGTTATCTTTGTTATATAATAATCTCGTAATGAGAAATATCAGATATCTTCATCACTTGCATCGTTTTTGCAGTGTATATACTGTAAATTTTTTTTTTTTTTTTTGCTGTTTTTATTTTCTCTAATTGTATTTCCTGTGTTAAATATGCATTGCATTGATTTCTTTTATAAAGTGGCATTTATTTATTTCCTGGAGGGCCGGAGTCCAGTACAGCTTAGTGATTTCTCTGCTTAAAAACCACCTACTATACCTGATAACTAGTGAGATGAATCAGGTGTCAGCTTACTGGGTTTTTTCTGGGTTTTTTTTTATCTATATGTGCAGAGAAATTGTACTGAGGAACTTGTGCCAAAAAAAAACACTGACACTATCATGTGTCATGGTAACACTTTACATTTTCTAAACCAACAATGCCTACTGCATTAATTAATATTAAGAAATTATGGATTTTTCACATAAAAAATTCACATAAATTAGCGAAGATTTAATTAGAGCATGTTCATAAATGATGATAATAATATACTCAACTCTGATCTCCAGGTATAAATATTATAATCTGCTTTTCAGCCTCAGTTCATAATTTTACAAATCACCAACTGTTAATTAAGGTGTTGCATCGTATCGTAATTTCACGTATAAACAGGATAAATGTTGGTTTATGCAGATGTTGATTATATGGCTTATTTGGTTTATTGTTTAAAAAAAAAACACACTGAATAATTTAACATTATTTATGGTGTATTAATACAGAAGTGCATGGGTTGTTCACTCACATGTTAAATAATGGGAGTTAAAGGAAGCTGTTATGTGAAATGTTACCCTGTTTAGTTAGAGAAGTATAATTATTTAAACATAGAGTATCCTGTCTAAAAAAAATGACCTTTTCTCTTTGTGCTTTCATGGATAATTCTGGGATGGGAAGTAAGACAGAATGGGAATGGGAAATCATTTGATCGTGTAATTTTTTACAATTTATGTTGTGAAACCTGTTTAGTTTAGTGTGAAAATGCCTGAGCAGCTATACAATCATAAGAAGCAAGTAGATTCATGTGTAGAGGGATGGGAAGGGCGTAGTATTGATTACTAGTTTACTGCTTTTCTAGTTATTTCCTACTTTGTTTTGATTTGTTACTGGCTGTTGATCACTACACGGATTGTAACGGATCTTCGTATTGTGCTGCTGTAACAATGGTATTTTCCTAATAGGATGAATGACGTTTGTGTGTATTATCTGTCTGTCAGACTGCGAGGGGAAATGACAAAATGGGATTTAAGTAGTACCTGCAGAGACAAGCACAACAGCAGTGAAAAGGCTCATCTCCTCCTCACTGAGGTTCAGCGCACGCAGCTTCTCGCTGAAATCCAGCATAGAGTTGAGCAGGTCACCAGCACCCATAGAGCACAGCGTCTCCACACTGTACTTCTTCCCACTCAGAAAGGTCACAGTGCGTTCCTTCACGTCAAACAATGACGCAAAACGTACCACCAGCACCTGCCCCGGGAATACATCACATTCACATTTTTATGCATGTCAGACACTCACATTATATACCTATATATCTATACACACACACACACACACACACACAAAGGTCTGCTTTAGGATAAAAACCAAACCATGAGGTTGAAATCCCTGTAACTATTTAAATAAATTATAAAGTTAATTAAACATTTGAGAAACACATACCTCGAAAGTACCCGCTTTGAGGAGACTAATCTGGTCGTGCTGCGACAGCTCCCTGAATCCGGGGATGCGTTTGGCAAACTCCACCACCTCCCTTACAGCCGGAGTGAAGCTCATGGAGAACTCCTCCCAGATAGCGTGGCCTGATTTATGTGGGTCCACATAGGGAGAAGTGTTCATGGGACACACCTGGCACAGGAAGCAGCAGACGTTTTGGAATTTAATGACCCATGTGTCAAATGCATGTTAGTTTACTAACCAGTAACGTAAATTTTAGCGTAAAAATCGTATGGTATATTTTGAAAAAAATTGAGTACTGTTCCTACATTTCCTTTAAGAAGTCAAGATGTCAGATGTACTCACCAGATGCATCCTGTTGCCTCCACTCCATGCTGGACCAGCATAGCTCCCATTGGCTCGGGTTCCGTTGGAGTTGTGCGCCCGGAGCGACTGGCCAACGACAGAGGCAGAACATGAGTGACTGGGGTCAGCATCGGTGAGCAGCTGGACATGGCACTGACCACTGGAGGCACTGTTGCTCACTCTCACAGGGCACCGGCTGAGAGAATTATCCTCCTGTGGTGATTCGTGAGGATCCTGAGGAGAGCAGTGTAAACGTGGGTGCTGGCGCGTTACTGTAGCCATGTTGTTATGATGGTTCCAGACCTCTTGCGTGTCCTCCATGATGCGTTCGACTTCACGACCTGTCCTCATCCCTGTGCCGATGACCTCTTCTTCTCCACTGTCTGTGGCACTGGATGAATCAGAACTTGGACTTGTGTCCATTGGGAGCAAAGTCTCGGGATCGTTGCTCAACTCAGATTGGCTGCTTTGAGGGGAAGAAGCAGGAGAGAAGGAAGGAGGAGCATGGGGTGTGACCCCAGAGGCGAGCTTTGCCGGACAAGGCGGAGTCTGGCTGCTGGAAACTGGAGGACTGCTGCCATGCAGCTGGCTGTTGTTCATCATGTTGTTCATGGCGCTCTGCATCTCTAGCAGCATGCGCTGTTTCTCTCGCTTCGGGATTCTTCCAAAACGCACAGCTGGGGAGCACATAAAAGTACGGTTCACTTACTTTTAGTTCACTGTGCTACACACCATCATCCTGAATACTTTATCATGCTAGAACAATACTGCAGCCGTTTGAAACAAAGATTTATTTGAAACTGTTCTCTTTTAGCAAGCTTCCTATTCGTGTAGCGTTCCCCAAAAGGGAAATAATGCAGTTAACGATTTCATTCCAACTGTGGCATTGGAGCGTCGCAGACATTTTGACAGCCGATATGTACATCTGTATATTACAAACGGAAATGATTAGGCTTATGTCCATTTGCTACATGTGTGACAATCACTGTGTGAGAAAAATCCCACTTAGCTAGCAGACTTTTGGATATCTGACTGTTTTACCCGCCGTGTTTGTTAGATCATGATCAACATGAGGAAGATAGCCTTTAAAGATTAAAAAATAAATAAAAACATTTTGTTCATGATTCGCCACGTCCTTTTGTTTCACCACATCATCAATAATTTCTTAAAGAAGAGGTGTCAAAAGTATGTTGTATGCGGAAAACACAGACTTTCTTTTCTTTGTCTTTTTCGCAGGAATTACAGTGACATCCGGTGGGTTTTCCAGGCCGCCACACAAATATACTAGAGCTAGAATAAGCTATTTTTTTTTTAATCTATATATCAGTGATAAAAACAGTGACTTCACAACTGGGTTCACAATAAAACTCATGTAACATACTGATGGGCAGATATATCTTAACTGCTAGTTTCACACAATTTCTAATCTCACAGCCAGATTTAATATGTTCCCAGAGGCGAGTTTAGCTAGACAAGGTGGAGAATATGTTCCCAAATCTCACTTGAGTCTCTTGACAGTTTTCAGTTGTTCTCAGTTCAGTGCTTGATTGGTTTATCTATTGAAACCCTCTTATGTTCTTGTCTAGTTGTGTCCAAGTCTCATCATAGCTTTCAGTCTCATTAAATCTGAGAGTGCTTTCAATTTCCATGTGTAGTACTTCCTGGCCTTGTCCCTCGCTTATGTTTTCTCAGTTTTGATTGAATATGCACGATATGATGATCTCTAACAAACAACAGTCTGATTACACACTT
>JAKKZN010000029.1:7846560-7861427 GCA_033441825.1 Pangasius elongatus
AATCTACCCTTGTTTCCAGCTACCCAGTAATATACACATCATTTATTTTAGCCCTAAAANAAAAAAACAAAGGAGAAATATGACGACTAATATGCACTATTTTCTATATTAAAATCAAAAACTGAACTTTTTTTCCAACTTTTGAGCAAGGGAAAAGGAATTCAGCTCTTACTAACAACTGATTAGTGCTAAATATAATAAATAAAATTCAACCATGCATAGAAATCTCTACCGAAAACTAATCAAATATAATAATACCTTCCATCAATCTGCATTGTCTGTTCAGTAGAAACACCTCTACATTAGTGAATGCATCAGACGTAGATATAATGCGTGCGGTTATCTTATGTTATTATCTAGCATAATTTTAAAAGCAGTAGTTCTCAAAATGGGGTTCGTGATTTTTAAAAAAAATCATTATTATGTTACAGCAGTGGAAATTACAACCTACCATTATCAAAGATGTTATATTAATTGTTTTTTTTTTCTGTCTGTGGAAAATCAGGAATTAAAAAGCTCCGGCACTCATGAGTAGCCAAAATATTACTGTACACTGTACATTAGAAAAAAATAATAATAAAAAAAATCTGTACCGAGGAGAACTAGGGAATTTATTTTACTGTTCAGGTCCCTGGCTGCGAAATATTTAAGAACCTGTGGTTAAATGATTGTATCATGCTAGGATATTGTACCATCCCATACATACAGCAAGAAAATTCTCAGTTTAAAAAGAAAGAAACGAAAAGAAAAGAAACGTGCTCTCCTCTCAGGAAGAAAGCACATCAGTTAGACTTTGTGTGTGTGTGTTTTTTTTTTTCCTTAATTATTTCTCACTTAGTCTAACCTGAATGAATTCTCCATTCTCTGTGGTTAGGTAACTCCATTACATAATTGCCCTTTCAGAAGGCTGCCGCTGAACAGACTACAATTATCACAACTCGAAAGCACATGAGAAACGTGAGTCGATGAAGTACATCCTGGTTAGGAAGCTTTGCTTCAGTGGGGAAAGTGTGAAATGTGGATAAAAAGGTGTATTTTCATGTAGAGAATTCAACAGGTTTTCGCTGAAGATATTCTAATTCTAGCATGATTATTGTAAATAAATATTTAATAGTTAATATGACAATACTGTAGCTACTTGAAAATGTTTCTAAATGATTTTTTATACATATTAAAAAGAAATTAAGCTCTACATTTACATTTCAGATCCAAAATGGATGCATTGTTTAAGCCATTATGTGGTATTACTAGGGTTGTTTTATAGGCATGTTCAACATCCCAAAAATAAAAAATAAATAAATAAATCAATAAAACTGATGTTGGGTTAAGAGGACATTGTCTTTTAGAGGTTTACACCGCCCAGACGTTAGACCTAAATGACCTAAATGCATACATAAAGTGGTTGAGAGAGATACAGGGTGGTGTGTGTGCACACACTTCAGAAGTAGGTCAGCTCTCAGCCAGACTGTAGTCGCCTCACGTGTATCCGCAGCTCAGAGCCGCACCACCTCGCCGTGCAAAATTATGCAATACCTACGTCACGGCGCTTTTCGACCAATCAGAGAGCACGCACGGGTAGCGTAAACACACTTGCACATGGCTAGGGCGAACTGTCCATGTGAATTGAGCAACTGCAATGCCGTCCAAGGCAGATGTCTCGGGCTGTAACAACAGCGAGCACTGACACTCTTAACCCAGTTAGGTTTTTAAGGTCGAAAATGAGAAAGCAGGCACACAAACTACTAGCTAGATAACGCTGTTATAACACTTTGTGTTCACGCCTGTGTTTCTAATTAGCATTAATGCATATTTTGGATTAGCTGTAATGGTAACAGTAGATGGACTACTTCACAGGAAGTGGAATTATAAAGTAACGATTACACTACATGCTCATTTTTAAAAAATAAATAAATAAATAAAATAATCTTACCAGCCTTTGTTGATTCCATGTCTTCCGACAACACAAGAGTTGTTTCTCTCCTGGATTTCTTTCGTGTTCAAAACTTTCTGGTGGCTCTTTGTATGAAAATGTATGAAAATGTCACAGCTTGTGTGATGACTGGTTTTAAACGCCGAACATGTTTGTTTGTTTTGTCTCTGAAATTAAAAAAAAACAAAAACAAAAAACAAGCAGCTATATCCCAGGTTTAAATGTCTACTCTTCAGATTTGTTCCATCTGTTGAAGCTCCGGAGTATTAAACGGCTCCTCGACACAAATGCTGAATGATTCAACACGACTCGATACACTTGTTCGTGAATAGTGAACGCTGCACGGCTGGACTCTTCTTAGCCTCCAGTTAAAACAACAACCACATTCAAATGAACCTGAACGTCCAGAGATGAAGGATTGCTTACACTAACAGGTCGACTCTGTAGCGCTGTGCTGACTGTTGTGTTTTGAGTAAAAGTGCTCATTGCGGCCCATGTGACCCAGTTCACCGGCTCCTCCTTCATCGCGCTTGTGCATTGGTGTCAATGTAACCCACTGACACACTTTCACAGCGCAAAGTAACGCACCGTTCTCAGTATGCACTCTAGGGCTCCCTAACATGAGATCACACACACACACACACACACACACACACACACAGTAAGATACGAAAATTAGAACATGCATATAGGACATGGCAGTGGGACTTGAGATGATTTAAAATGGCCTATAAAAGTTAGACTGCATGTCAGTATGAAATCCCCTATAGAGTAAATGCTGATCACTGAATGAGGAAATGATGCTGGATGAGTAAGCTTACAGCAAATCTGTGACTAAAGAACTTCTCAAAGAGCTACCTAGAGTCTGTACACCTTACATGCTTAATAAATACAAATCTGTACGCGTGCAGTATTATTTTTTATAGCCATGAACATTACTGTCACATTCAACCTATTTATAACAAATAATCTGAATATTATACCCTGTAGCTCAGGGGTTCTCAACCCTTTTTTTTTTTTTTTTTAGCCGTGGACCCCTGGCATATTCTGACTGATCCTCACACAACCCTCGACGTAATATGTACAGTCCCCTCCAAAAGTACTGGAACAGCAAGTCCATTTCTATATTTTTTTTCGCTATACACTGAAGACATTTGGGTTTAAGATCAAAGCTGAGTATGAGATGAGTAAGATCAAAGATGATAGAAGATATGAGATGATAGATCAGAATTTCAACTTTCATTTCCTCATATTTATATCTAGATGTGTTAAACAACTTAGAAAATGGCACCTTTTGTTTGAACTCACCCATTTTTTTCAACTGATCAAAATTATTGGAACATGTGACGGATAGGAATTTCTTGTTGTCCAAGTATGCCCTGTTAAATTGATTGTTTAAAGAATAAAAAGCTCTCTTGGATACTCTTGGACTGAGCCATAGGTCTTGCCTATGAATACTGCAATTGATGTTAAAAAGGATAAACCAACATGAAGACCAAAGGGCTGTCTATGGGAGAAAAGTAAGCCATTTTGAAGCTGAGAAAATATATCAGAGCCATTCCACAAGCACTGGAATATCCTGAAAGAGAAAGAAACCACAGGTGTACTAACAACCAGACATGTAACAGGTCGGATACGGAAAACAACAGAAGTTGATGACAGAAACATTGTGAGAGTTGTGAAGAAAAATCCAAAAACAACAGTTGGTGACCTCATCAACAACCTTCACAGGGCAGGGTTGAAGGTATCACAATAAAACATTCGAAGAAGACTTCAAGTGCAGAAATATAGAGGCCATACCACAACATGAAAACCACTCATCAGCAGTAAGAATCAGAAGGTCTGATTGGATTTTGCAAAAAAAAAAAAAAAATACAGAGAAACAACAAAAGTTCTGGAACCAAGATTAACCTCTACCAAAGTGATGGAAATACCAAAATGTGGAGAAAGAGTGGATCTGCTGAATATCCAAAACACAGTAGTTCTTCAGTCAAGCATGGTGGAGGTAGTGTCATGGCTTGGGCTTGCATGACTGCTTCTGGAATGGGTTCACTGAATTTTATTGATGATGTAACTCAGGATGGCAGCAGCAGAATGAATTCAGAAGTCTGCAGAAACGTTCTGTCTGCCAATTTACAGAGAAATGCATCCAATCTAATTGGGAGGAACTTCAACATGCAGCAAGACAATGACTCAAAAAGCATTGCCAACACAAAAAAGGACTTCATCAGGGGAAAAAAGTGGAAGGTTTTAGACTGGCCAAATCAATAACTAGACCTTAACCCAACTGAGCATGCATTTCACCTCCTGAACCGAAGACTGATTGGAGAAACCTCCCCAAAACAAACAACAACTGAAAGAAGCTGTAGTACAAACCTGAAAAGGCAACCCAAAAGAAAAATGCAACAGTTTAGTGATGTCACAACAGCTTGATGCAGTTGTTGCAAGCAAGAGATTTGCAAACAAATATTAAGTGTTATTTACATTCATTTACTTCTACGACTGAAGGTGCCATGTTTTAAGTTGTTTAACACATCTATCAGATTTAATCGTCTCATATTCATTTTTGATCTCCAACCCATATCTCTTCAATGTATAGTGAAAACAATAGAATTGGCCTTGTCGTTCCAATACTTTCGGAGGGGACTGTACTTTATAATACTAAGGTCATGATCTGTAGTCCTTTTTTTTTTTTTTAAGAACAGACCAAGAAGAAAGGCTGGTCTAAAAAAAGACAGGAATGTAGTGAATGCCCAGGAACAGCACATTCACCACAGTGCAACCGGATTCACTGAAACACGATACAGGAGACACAGGCTGTGCAAATATTGAGGGTATCCATGTCCATGGTCCAATGAGAAAAAACCATGGGGATCCAAGGCAAATGCGCTGACCACTAAGCTGCCGTGCTCCCCCCCTGCAGCCGTACATGCCCATGCCATTACACTGCCTCCACGTTTGGCAGATGATGTGGTATACTTTGGAACATGAGCCTTTCCTTTCCTTCCCCATACTCTTCCTTTCCCATCAGTCTGTTACAAGTTACAATAATATGATAATAATATAATATCATTACTTAGAATCTGGAGTAAGATTGTAGCCATGTATTTTCTGAAGTGCGCTGTTAGTGCACCTGTGAACACCGGCTCAAAGTCTGTGCTGTTTAAGCAGCCTGTTAAATAAACAGACCATAATCTGCTCTTCTTAAACCTTAATGTCAATGTCTACATTTTCTATGGGGCTCGAGAATGCTCCCAATCCTGTCCAGAAAATACAGTGAGATTGAAAAGTTATCTAATCCTAATATTCTAATTCATATCTTTTTGACTAATTAGTGCCCCAGACAGCAGACAGTACAGAAAGCCGTATCCTATTAATGTATACTAATACAAATGTATAAATGGTTTTTACATACGTTTATGGTTGGCTAAATTTGATAAAAAATGCACACTAAAATCACTTAAATATAGTGCATCTCATTTTATAGCTGAGGTGGTCCATTACTGCTTATAAGACCAAGAGTAAATCTCTATGTAATCACTGTCTTTGCAGTCATGTCAAGTGTTATTTCAACCATATACAGCTAGTACAGTACACTGTGAAATGAAACTACGGTCCTACAGGACCACAGTGCTACATAAAACAGCACAGAACTACATGAGACTACACGTTACTACATAAAGTGCATGTGCAAATGTGTGTGCAAACAGCACAAGACGGTACAATAACTACCAAAACAGGACAATAAGCACAGCAAGACACAGTGTAGCACTGACCAGTACACAGTTCTAATATGAAAGTGTCAGATATAACAGTAGTGCAAAAGAATGATAATATAATAAATTGCTGTGAATGTAAACATAACAACTATGACATAGTATTCAGCAGATAAGCTTATAACATATATGGACATAGCGGTTATTGGGGTAGCAGCCATAGTATAGAGTGTATAAGAGTATAATAGTAGAGTATAATAGAGTGTAAGAGAGTATAATAATGACAAGACTTATATACAATATTTTTTATAAATCCAGTAACAGAAAAAAATGAAGGAAGTAGATACAGAAATGTGCAAAATTGCAAAGGGAGTGGGATGGTGTTCGGTTGAGTATGAGTGTGTGTGTGTGTGTGCTGTCAGTCCAGTCTCTGAGTATTGAATCTGATGGCTTGGGGGAAGAAACTGTTGCACAGTCTGGTCATGAGGGCCCGAAAGCTTCGGTACCTTTTGCCAGATGGCAGGAGAGTGAAGAGTTTGTGTGAGGGGTGTGGTGGCTTTGCTAATGCAGCATGTGCTGTAAATGTCTATGATGGAGGCAAGAGAGACCCCAATGATCTTTTCAGCTGTCCTCACTAGCCAGTTCAAGGTCTTGCAATCTGAGACGGTGCAATTTCCAAACCAGGCAGTGATACAGCTGCTCAGGATGCTGTCAATAGTCCCTCTGTAGAATACGGTTAGGATGGGGGTGGGAGAAAGTAAAGACACTGCTGGGCTTTCTTGGTTATGGAGCTGGTGTCGAGAGACCAGGCGAGGTTCGCCGCCAGGTGAACACCAAGGAATCTGGTGCTCTTGACAATCTCCACAGAGGAACCGTCAATGTTCAGCAGAGATTGGTTGTTCCGTGTTCTCCTGAAGTCAACAACCATCTATTTGGTTTTGTCCACATTCAGAGAGAGGTTGTTGGCTCTGTGCCAGCCTGTTAGCCGCTACACCTCCTCTCTGTATGCTGACTCATCATTCTTGCTGATGAGACCCACCACAGTCATGTCATCGGCTTGATGTTGTGATTCGAGTTCTGCATTGCTGCACTTTCGTGAGTCAGCAGAGTGAACAGCACTGGACTGAGCACACAGCCCTGGGGGGCCATAGTGCTCAGTGTGGTGGTGTTGGAGATGCTGTTCCTGATCCAGAGAGACTGCAGTCTCACAGTCAGGAAGTCCAGGATCCAGTTGCAGAGGGAGCTGTCCAGGCCCAGCAGGTTCAGCTTTCCAATCAGGTGCTGAGGAATGATTGTGTTGGATGCTGAACTGGAGTCTATCAACAGCATTCATACGTACGTGTCCCTTTTGTCCATTGTCAGGGAGACAATGGTGGTGGCCTTGAAACACATTGGAATGACGGCACTGCTCAGGGAGATTTTGAAGATGTTAGTGAGAACATCCGCCAGCTGGTCTGCACATGCTCTTCCACTCTGCCAGGAATTTTGTCTGGTCCAGCAGCCTTCCGTGGATTGATTCTGTGTAGAGTTTTCCTCACATCAGCCATGGTTAGACACAGCACCTGGTCGTTGGGAGGAGGGGTGGTCTTCCTTGTCATCACGTCATCCAGGCGGGTGATGTTGTCCTGTAGTTGGTGAGGGCCTAGATGCCCTGCCACATGTGACGTGTGTCACTGCTGTACTTGAAGTGGTTGTGGATTCTCTGAGCATATGCGTGCTTTGCCTCACTGATGGCCCGAGACAGTTTGGCCCTCGCTGTTTTTAGGGCTGCCTTGCTGCCAGAGACAGAGTCTCTGGTCCTCAGCAGCACACACACCTCTGCAGGCATCCACGGCTTTTGGTTGAAGCATGTGGTGATGGTCTTGGAGACAGTGACATTGTGTATCAAAGATCATCAAAACAATCCTGAAGAGCAGAGATTGCTCCTGCTGGCCAGGTTTTCACGTGCTTCAGAACCGGTTTGGAGTCTCAGACGAGTAGTCAGTATGCTGGGATTAGCATAACAGAGATGTGGTCTGAATAGCCAAGGTGGGGCGGGGTTCTCAGGGCTCTCTTTTGTGTGAACGAGATCCAGCGCATTCTCCCTTCTTGTTGCAAAGTCCACATGCTGATGGAATTTAGGGAGCAACGACTTGAGATTTGCATGGTTGAAATCTCCGGCAACAATAAACAGTACATCATGGTTTGCGTTCTGTAGTTCCCTAATAGCCCCATACAGTTCAGAGAGCTCTTTAGCATTAGCACTGGGGGAACATACACTCTGACAGTAGTGAATTCCTGTGGTAAATAAACTTGTCTGTATCTAACAGTCATAAACTCCACCAGCAATGCACGTGAGAATACAAAAAAATGGAATGCATATAGTCCCTTTACACATTAAAGTCCTTGAATCCATTGACAAATCCAGCCTTATACACTATATGGCTAAAAGTATGTGGACACTTGAGCTTCACACCCATGTGGTTCTTACCTAAACTGCTGCTATAAAGTTGTATGTCTTTGTATGCTGTAGTCATTACAGTTTCCCTTCACTGGAAGGGACCCAAACCTGTTCCAGAATGACAATGCCCCTGTACAAAAAGCGAGCTCCATGAAGACATGTGTTAGGGTTGGAGTAGAAGAACTTGAGTGTCCTGCAGAGCCCTGACCTCAACCCCACTGAACACCTTTGGAATGAACTGGAACACCGACTGAACCCCAGACCTCCTCACCTAACATCAGTGCCTGACCTCACTACTAATGCTCTTGTGGCTGAATGATCACAAATCCCCACAGCCATGCTCCAACATCTAGTGGAAAGCCTTCCCAGAAAAGTGGAGGTTATCATCACAGCAAAGAGGACTAAATCTGGAATGGGGTGTTCAACAAGCACATTTGGGAGTGATGGTCAGGTGTCCACAAACTTTTGGCCATCTCCATTTCTTTTGGAATTCCAGCTCCTCCTAGGGGATCCTCTTGGCTGAAATCTGTAGTGGGGAATAGAGAAGGGCTGATCTCCTCAGCATGTTGCCACAAAGACTCCAACCAGGAAAAGCAGAAGGAAAATGAATGATATATATTGCATACTGTATATTTACATAATTTTCACTATGTAAAATTTCTGAAATCTGTGTAAAAGCAAGTTCTGTGAAAATCAGTTAAACATAATGCAACAAATTTGATCAAGACAGACCTCCATCTCTCCATGGACTTAAATTTTTTTGTTTGCATCTAACTCTTTTGCAGATACCCTTCTTGCCAGGGATGGCAAAAAAAATGTATGATTATAAGAAATTCTATCGATTTTGGCCGTGTGTCCACTATGATTCGATATCCTCCGTCAGCCATATTTAAAATAGCAAATAAAGCACAAGCAGCTAAGGGTTTAAACCTGTTCTGCTTCCTGGGTTTCCATTAAGGGAAAGGCGGCAGAGTTTCCATAGAGCTGTGCACTTGCGCTAACAGCAGCAGTCTCATCAGTTTTTTGTATGGCGCTTTTGAAATTACATTACAGGACCTGAAGACTAGAGACTGCAACCACAACTACAATTTAGATCTTAAAGTATAAACTTTAGGAACTTTAGTGTGCAACTTTAGGAATTGAAATGCAACAGAACTCAAAGCCTTTCCCATTCCTCAATCATCTCACCCACCCCTGTTCAAAGTACATACAGTATACCTTCATGGGTTATCTTCTATAAAAAAGAAAAAAGGAGTGGACCTCAGCAGCTCTGTAACTGTAGGGCAGAGCCAATTTCCAGGACACTAATAGCCTGAACCCAAGCAACTCATCATATTTACTGCATACTGTTGTGGAGAATTCTTTCGCATCTCACATGTAGGTGTGAGGATAAACAAGGAAACCAAAACTTTATTACAAAGTAAGACCTCAGCAATATAGGAAGTCAGTCTCAAGAGCTAACACCGAAGAGCTGACTATAGTCCAAGATTTTAAAAGCCCCAAGGGCAGGACATATTTGCCTCCTCTAATTGGCTCATTTGTCTTACTCACTCTAACTCGCTTTACCATCACTACTCTCCCCATCCGTTTATCAATACTGTTTTCTGAGGTATCCGTAAAAAACGACAGATTATAAGCTCCAGTTTTAGGAGCAGTATTTGTTGGGATGCAGTGGCAGGACACTAATTCTGAAAGTTATCACAGGATACATATGCCAGCTCTTGCATTGTTGCCCATAACAGGGATTGCTGTTTAAACACGAGTTCAGCAACACATTCACAGATTCCACCTAATCACATCCGATATTATGGAAAACCTCATTACTGAGAAACACCCATTTAATTTAGCAAAAGCTCAATATGATTGCAATGATTAATTTGCTGAGTGTAAGAAACTGTATGTATATTTGAAATTCAGAAGTGCTACTACAAAATACTATAATTTTGATACAATGAGTTAAACTGCAACCATTGCACAACACTCAACCTCCAAAAACAAAAAACCGACACGAAGCAATAAGTGGACCATATAAAGGTACTTTATTCTGATGAATGTACAGATGTGCATCACACTCTTTAGCGGTAGCGGTGCAGCTGCAGAGTGTTGCGCCTCCTCCAGGCCGCACGGCGAGAACCACCGATGGTGAGGTGGAACTTGTGGCCCTTGCCCAAACCACGGCTCTTCTTGCCGGCTGACGTGAGGCCACGCATTTCCCTGTGCTTGTGCACGGCCTTTGTGATCCATTGTGTGTCGGGGTTGCGTCTGATGGCCTTGTGGAAGGTGTCGACCAGGATCACCTCGAAGAATTTGTATGTGGAGTCTTCGCCCACCCAGTAGGAGCTCAGCACACGGAGACCACCGCAGTGACGGCCAGCACGCTCCTGAGAGGAAAATATCATTCTGTTAACCGCATTACAAACTAGCCCTTTCTAATCTGTACAGAAATAAGACGACAAAGGAGTGTGCGACCTTGAGTGCATTTTGACCAACAGAAGTTTTAAAAACAACTGGTGTACAGAAACAAGAGTGGTTTCAGCTCCATTATTCAACATACAGCTTATAATTACAACTATTCTCATACCTGACACACAATAGAAAACGTGTATTAGCATATTTTTGTAAAAAAAAAAAAAAAAAAAAATCAAAGGTTTAGCAGCAACATTATAAATTTAATACCATGCTACAACCAAAGGGACACTATGCTTTTTTTTTTTTTTTTTACCTGAAGGGTACAAAAATAAATTTTTTTTTTTGCCAGTTTTTTTCTGGTAGCAGCTACTTTTGCTTCACTTTGACTGTATCTAGGTGAACTCTGACCTGAAAATTCACCTGCCTCACACTTGAGCCAATAGAAACCCAGGAGACAAAACTGTGGTCCCTTTGGTTGGTTAGAAAACTGGAGGAAATGCTAATTATTATCAGTATCAACCATATATGTTTTCATATTGTTGCTTGGCTTTTGAAGACGGTTTATTTAAAAAAAAAAAAAAAAAAAAAAAAAAAAAAAAAAAATCTCATCTGTATTAACAGGCTGCCATTAATGCTGCGTTCAGCATGCCTTGTAAGTTGTACACCTCGGTACATTCAGCTTGCAATGTCGGGGGGGGGTACATGAACGCCTCCATGTTCGTTTTTTGTTAGCAACAAGCTAGCCAAGCAACTGTGTGATGAACGATGTATTTATTCCTCTTCAAAACAGTAAACTGTACAGTTGATGTTGGAGATTAATCAAGGTAGTGTGTCTGTATGTTGCTCTAATATCTAATACTTCTATAGAAGATTTAAGGGGTGCTATAACATTGCTGTAGTCTTGTACTCTTAGTAACACATTGCTGTAGTACTGCAGTGTCAGTTCTGCGTAGTCTCATGTAGTTCTGTGCTGAAAAGACAATAAAGCCACTTGACTGACATTTGACCACTGCAGCTATTACACAGTTTGTCAGTGCTACAGTTATATAAAGACTAAAAGGGCTTAGTAGTAATCAAGTACAACATGAAGAAAGTAATGTTTGGTGTATCTTATTCTTAGCAGGTGCTGTTTCCAACTTTAGTGAAAGCCCAGCACAGTCATGGGTCTGAAGACCTCCATGTGCGTTGGTCTTGATGCACATGAACAGTGCAGACGTGCCCAGTGTCTGAGATCCTACAGCCTCCTACGGGCCGTATATCTACTGGAGATTAACCAAAATCATCTACAATGCTCGCTTGTATTGTTTCTGAAGCTACACAGTGCTGTATAAAGTTATATTAGTGGCAAAGTGTGAGAAGCTTGTGACGAGGAACGTACCTCAGCGACAGACTGCAAGCTGCGAGCGAACTTGAGCTGGTTGACACCATGGTGCACGGGCTTGCCGTATGTGGCACCTTTGGGCACGGGGCGTTTGCGGCCACCACGGCGCACGCGCACTCGGTAGATGACGTAACCTGAAAGCGAAAAGCACACGCTTAAGAAATGGGGAAAATTTTTTAAACCAAAATGCAGCAGTGGCAAGAATTGGATCAGAAACTTCAGGGATTGCGTTGTTACATCATCATGACAACTTGTGCAGCTTTTCTTGATCTTAAAATTCACAGATTCGCTGAACACACACCATGTACCTGAACATGACACCACAGAGAACTTTCCATACCAACATTATTTTGCAGCATGTTTCGTTTCACCTTTGCAACTACTGTCTGATATCTGGAGCCATCTGATAAGCTTCACAAAATCCTAAGCTGCCCTCCTATTTGTGGCTTCTCAAAAAGTTTAATAGCAGCAATTACATAAAAAAAATAAAATAAAAAAATTCAGACACTGATGTTGCTCTCAGATGTCTTTGGTCACAAAGAGCCCATCACGTTACACGTTCCAAGCCCACAGACTCATGACCAAAGAAATCGTACAGGCGAAACATTGTACAGTGTAAACCTCGGCTTAAAGCGGGTGTGCTCACCTTGCTTGGCCTTGTAGCCCAGTCTCCGTGCCTTGTCGGGTCTGGTGGGTCTGGGAGCGCGGTGCAGGGCGGAGAGCTGGCGGTACTGCCAGCACCGGACACGCAACAGAAAGCGCATCACATCCGACTGCTTCTTCCTCCATAGCTCCTGCATGTACTTGTACGCACCCATGATGCCTCAACTGCAATCAATCAATAAATATCAATCAATAAATAAGCATCATGGCTCAGATGTAAACACTTTTACACACAAAAGTCCTGCAGAACTTTTCCCACGACTTTTTATATGAAACTAACTTTCCTGATTTCATGTTCAGTTCTTATCACATTTGCAAAAAGAACAATTAAGTGTTAAACAGGTGTCCACTCATATGCCATGTTAGAGGATAAGTAAGTGTCTTAAAACTCAAACTCCGTTCCTTTCTAAAACGAAGATCTTGAAGTGACATCTTTCCATCCTAAGTTCAGTTCTTCTCTAAAACGAAGCTCTTTACAGGACATCTTTCCATCCTAAGTTCAGTTCTTCTCTGAAACGAAGCTCTTTACAGGACATCTTTCCATCCTAAGTTCAGTTCTTCTCTAAAACTAAGCTCTTTACAGGCTCTAACTCCACACTCATATCACCTCAGTGCTGCATGGAGGCTTGTTTAGGCAGAACTAGCTAAAACTGGAAGCACTATATTTCAGGTATAAAGACTACAAGTGTGCTTCCTTTGCAGAGAAATGAATCTTAGCAATGAAATCATGCTCATCATGTTTATTCTCTGTGTATTTTCTCCTGAGCTACCCCTCAGGCTGGAGTCAGGTCCTTCACCATGCGAGGACCAGCACTTAGCTTAGCTGCTTCACTACTCCATTCACCGAGAACACACAGCACCAAATAGCACCAAATACGCCTTAAGATCGCCATGTAGTCATTGTAAACTCTTTACCAGTCGACAGAACACGTCCTAAAGCTGTCAGGTCTAAATAAACCAGCTATATGCGGTTATAACAGCACCGCTAACACCAGCGCTAACAAACACCTAAAGTCTAAATATCACACAAAAACGTGTTTTAGCAGCAAAATAGCGACATGGAGGCCAACACTAAAGCTTCCGGGACATATAGAAGAAATAAGGACTCTAGATGGTATTGTTTGGTATAAGATTTATAACGGATTCTAGGTTGAGAAAAATGGAAAAGTCTTTCTTACGTGATGGCGTACAAACCGGAAAGAAAGAGCCCGCTACCCAGAATGCCTTATGAAAAGCTCCTGCAGGGATTTCCGGTGCAAATGTCTCTGGGAAATGTAGTTTGTAATCGTGTTTGTGCAGCAATGGAAGGTTAATCAAAGCCACAGGAAACAAACAGCACAGGCAGTATTCAGATTTCAGGTGAATGAGAACGATGTATAGTGTTTGTGTATGTTTGTGCTGTTATAAGGACAACCAGGAAACCGGAAGTGATCAGTTCATTTGATGGAACGTTATAAAATCGGTAACCACAACAACTGAGCAGGTTTTAATCAAACACTGAGAGTCGCACAGGATTGATGTCATCATTGTGAGAAAGGTAATGCGTGCTTTTTTCTTATTATAGTAAAGATTTAGCTCTGAGCACATCCTGATTTCTCAGTTCAGATGCTGCTTTCGGTTTCATTCAGTTGTTTATCATGTTAGTATCCTGTATTTTGCTTTTATAAAGCTTCATAAAACAAAACTGCAGTTATTCTGTCCATTTTAGTACTGACCTAACCACTGACCTTCCCATATGGAGTTATATCATGATTAGAAAATGGCCCCAGCATGAAATGACATAAAGAAGCATGAATATATGGACAGTCTATCACACTGAACATGAAAAATATATATATTTATAATGCAATGTGGTGGTTTAATGCAACACCAAATGTCTCCCACGCTCATAAACACTTCTCTGGGCCATTCTGCAAATAGAGCATTTTTTTTACTTTTTCTGTCCCACCATCAATTTTCATTTCATAAGAATACATGCACAGGATATTTAAACTATATATAGAAATATTGTATAAATTGTCCTGTTACAAAATCCACGGCAGAAGCTGTCCGCTCCCTTAATGAAACCCAGACCACAAAGGTCTATCAGATTAATTATATTTATTATTTTAGACTTGCATAGTGAAAAAAAGTGCAAAGATCAGTGAGTAGGTCTGATTTTCTTTCATTTTCATTTTGAACATTTTCTTGCTACACGCACCTGAGGACATTTTACAGAATCCAAATATATATATATAAACACCATATATAAAATATATTTATATAATATGTTTATAAATTTATATATATAATACATTTTTGTAAAAGGAAGAGGGATAGTGTGTGTGT
>JAKKZN010000029.1:7874753-7889783 GCA_033441825.1 Pangasius elongatus
ACTCTGGACTGTTGACCCCAAGTACTTAAACTCCTGTACCTTCTTCACCTTGTAATCTTACTGTTCCACTTCCCTCCCTTTCATTCACACCAATTTATCAAATAAATAAACAAACAAACAAACAAACAAACACAGTCATGACAGTAAAAACCTCACTCTTACGAATTGTTGGGTCCTACAGGATCCCAGTCTCGATGCACACCTCTAATTAAGTCTTCCATATTTAAATGTGTAATGACTTTAAATAATAATACACTTGTGTAATAATACACTTTTTACTGTTAGAGAAAAAGCTGGAAATTTGGCGATTTATAGCTTTTAATTAAAGTGCGGTTTGACACATTCTTTACTGGTGTTTATTAGAATTTAACTGCACTAATAAAATAACAATGTCCTAATTCATTTCAGCTTTAACTTTGGAAAAAGACGTCTAATCGGCTACGTTTCTGAATTTACCAGTCGACTAGTAAACGTTCACGGCTGTGTAATCCCTGACATATTCATGGAAAGCAACATAATACGTCTTCAGATGTTCGGGGATCCTTTTAGAGACAGATGCGTGCGCGTGCAACCTAAAGACCAGTCATTTAACGTGCATTTCCCCTTGTTATTCTTAGGTTAAAATGAACTAAACAGCTCTGAACTCCAATTACAATGGTTAAAAACGATGATTTCCATGCTCATTATGGAAACTGAGTCAAGCACAAACTCCTTTTGGGGGGAGGAAAAAAAAATAGCACTGCAAACTCTTTTGGAAATCTACTAATAATATCTCAACAAAGAATGCAGTAACCAAATGGCTGCAGGATAAAGGAAAGGAGGGAGACACGGATCAGGTGATCGCACGACTAGTTTTAATTAAAAAAAAAAAAAAAAATAGATAAATAAAAATAAAAAGGCAAGATCAAAGTCAAACAGGCAAATGCTGAACTGCTTCAACCTTTTACCACAGGCGTCGGCCCATCAGAAAACCATGACTCTTCACAAGCTAGGACTATGGTTTACGACCAGCAAGTGGGAAAACTGTGTGAGGAAAGTCAGCCTGAGCCAGAATACTCTGCCAACAAAAACCTGCTACAAATAACAGGTCTATAAAGCAACACAATAGGCTTATCATCACCACTAAAGTATCCAGTGACCTCATGGCTTTGTGTAAATGTGGCAGCACTGTAATTTTTCGTTCTTCTGATCCCTCTGCTGTAATCTTCAGCGCAGCTTTGCACTATCCTGTCATTACAGCCAGTTTGGTGCATTATAAACATACTGCTTTAAACACTTGTGTTGGCAGATAGCACGAACACGCATTCATCCTGCTTAGCTGGAACTTACCGTTTTCATGACCTATTTTCTGCAGCGCATGTTGAGTCTAATATTATGATGAAAAGATAAGACGCCATAGGGTCACTGGAATACTGTATGAATAAACACTTTTTTTTTGCCATAATAGTGGCACAGAATTCGATGCAAATAGCAATCTGCTTCTCCAGAACAGGCCGAGAAGATTGCCCACATATGGTCGGCATTTGCTTGCCGCGGTCCACTGCTTGAATACTCGGGTTTTATCCGTTTCCTGTAATCGCATCATCTTAAAACATCAGCAGTGAGCAGCTAGATTTCGGTATTGGTTTGCAATTTGGCAGAAAGATGCACGATGGACCCGAACTATCAGGCAGTACAAAACCACACAGTGAGAGGTCTGCACCAAGGCACTTACTCACTGTATTATAGGCTTATTACCCAGAGCAGAAAATTAGCTTTTCGTGGGAGCCTTCTCACCTTGGGCGGCTTGAAGGGGTAGTCGGGAGTGAAGGCGATGTCGAGGAAGAAGACTCCTCCCTCGTACACGGAGCCTGGAGGACCCAGGATGGTGGACCTCCACTCGTAGATGTTGTCTCCTTTTGGGCCGGCGCTGAAAACACAAGTAATGAAATGAGGCATGGATTTTAAGACTTTAACATCAGCTAGTATTTAATTTTAGTCGATTACTTGTGTAGAAACAAAAAGATAAGATTTAACTTCTGTGGAGAAATTTTTTTTTTAAATCTATTAGACATGTAACGATCAGACAATTTGGATCGATGAGTCACTTTAAAAGGCGACAACTGAAATGAATCGAAAATCGATTACTGATTTTAATTTGATTATGGAAAAGGGACTGGTGTGTAAAACTTTTGTACAAATAATTAGGCTAGCAAGGTGATTTGCCAGTAATACTGATACTTAAAATAGTCTCTCTACATCCATCACAATTTACCGCCCAGGAATCTGAACAAAGCTGGTCACATATCAAGCAGAGGCTAATTCAAACTTGCATCAATATTGAAAATCTTTAAAATCAAAATCGTATCATGTAGTGTGAGAGCTAGAGGTTTACACCCCTAGCACAGAGTTCAACATTTTAAAATGATGACCTGGTAATCAGTACACTTTGGCATAATCTCAGAATGACTCATTTCGTCCAATATTGCAACTCATCACGATTAGGCAGCAGATTCAGAAACGACACTTTTACTGTAGCAGTCTTTCACACTGCACGTTACAGTCCTTTATTCCGTCAAAAGGATATCTAGCTATCTCTAAAGCCGAGACTTCTGCAATAACCTTGAAGACATTCCGTCACTTATCTGAGAAGTTTCACCACTTCCACTGAATAGCGGGGGAGTCCTGGTTATTTCAACCTGCGCGAGTCACGCCGGTGAAGTTATAATATTTAATGCGACGAGAAGTATGCGAGTGTGAAACTGCTGTGGTGAAATGTTCAGATGTTAGGAAGTGTGAAGGCAAAAATCATCATGAGAACTCTACAGCATTTACAGCATTCACAGCAAGGAGGTTTCAGTTGGAGAAAATGAAGCTTTTGCTGATTCTGCCTCAAGCGTAGGCAAACCTGTTTTACAAACCGGTTTGGGCAGCATATTGAAATTTGAAAAATGTAAGCAACAACATTGCTTATAACAGTATAGCAATAATTACATCAAATTTCCATGACCATATACGCCTATTTTGGAGAGAGAAAAAAAAAAAAAAAAACTGTTTCATAATGGTTCTGTTCCTAGGAAACACTCCCCACTCTGTTTGCAACTAATTTAAGAGATAAATGAAACCATTAGCATGCAGTGCTCAGTAAAGCATGGGACGCGTTTCCTAGCCAGTGATTCATACACGAGTTATCCAGCCAGGACTCAGGATCAGAAAATCAGTACTGTACTAGAATGAAGATTGAGTGGAGAAAAAAAAAAAAAAAAAAAAAAAAAAAAAACACACTATCGAAGAGAGAAAGGGACAGAAATTAAAAAAAAAAAAAATAAAAAATAATGAGGTGGATGAAACAAAAGTTCACTTTAAGATATAAAAACTTCCTAGACACACACACACACACACACACACACACACACACACACACACACACACACACACACACACACACGGCTATACTCAACTGCAAATACTAAACTAAAATAAATTACTCATCTCTCTGTGTAAATGTAGCTCGAGGTTTCTGCTCATGACCAAAACTGACGCTTCAGCTGAGCAATGGCGTGTTTTCACCACAAACCCCTCATCCACACAGATTATACCACTGCCTGTGTATCTGCTCAAGAAATGAGCACAACAGATCTACAGAGAAGCACACACACACACAGTATCAGGTATTCTGGATGTTAAACCACAGTTGAAATGATCCTGCCATCTGACCGAGGCTGAGTTTTTAACAGAGACATCCCAAGACAGCGTTACAGAAATAAGGATGCAGATTTAGATCCCTAATGAACAAGCCAGAGGAGACAGTCGCAAATAAAACCTCCCGAAGACAACATGTAGAAACGTTAAAAGGAAACGGGCTCAAGAGTGACACTGGGCAGTGGGATTATTGATCATTACACTTTATCATACGTATGGTAATACATGTAATGAGGTTAAACAGCACAGTGTGTGCTGAAAGGATGTTCAGTAAAAGCACATTCTGACAGGACAGTCTGAAACATCAAGAATGAGATTTGGGCATGAACCGTTTTTACACACACACACACACACACACACACACACACACACACACACACACACAGCTAATGCAGAACACCCCCCCCTCACACATGCACTTTTGTAATTTAACAACAATTATTAAGAAAGTTGGTCGAGTATGAACACAAACCAGGCCTGAAAATTCGAAGGCTGAGGCCGTGGTCTATGAGGACAAGTCCCAGCACATGATGTCAGGGAATATTATCAGGAGGCTTCATGTGCGAAGAGAAGCTGATAAATTACCAGGAGAGATGTGCTAAAACATCAAGGCCAGTGATTTAAAAAAATAAATAAATATTTGCTGCAAACACAATTAGCAGGAAATTCAGCTAAATAATTTTGCTACCTTTCAACATAATTCTCAGCCTAACTACATAAAACTACCTCTCAACTTAACCAACACGAATTAAAGCTTAATTAAAATTTAGCTTAAATAATTAACTCAAAGTAAAAGTACTGTAACGTAAGTAAATAAAATCAGACAAATAAACAGGATTTATTTTATGAACGTAATTCAAATAAATATGGGGCTCATTACTGACATATGTACAAGAATTATTAGCTATTTATTGGAGCTATAATACTTTTATTCTTGAAATTTCCATTGACCGAACTCATTTTAAACCCTCTATTAAAATTATCAGGTTTTTTTTTTTAAAAGACTCTTATTTTTGAGTTATAGAAGTTGGGGCTAAACCCATTTAACTCAAGTAATGGAGTTAAACAAACTAAAAACCATTTTAAAAAATAATAATAAAAAAACCCCACAACTTTGAAAATATTGGGTTATTTTTTCCACCACATCAAAATTGAAAAAATAAAATGGAGGATGCCCTGGCTGTGCTCCTCCGGTTCCTCAGACCCCAGTTGGAGAACCACACCTGTAGGCTACTTTCTATAAACTCAAGTGTTGGAGGAAACAAACACAAAATCCACTCATTTGTTACACACCAACTGCTCTGTAAATACAGGACATTTATAGACACTCTCTCAATTCATCAACATTCAGTCATGTTAATGCGCTACTAATTACCTCCACAGTAACAGCTGACCAGTAACCACAAACAGAAACAGCACACAGTCCTGTATACGAGTCTGAGAATGAGTCAGGATGTGTTTAAAGTGCATGTTAGTAAGAACAGCAGAGGAGTCAGCAGTACAGCAGTAAAGCAGTGTAACAGCCAGAGCTGGGGGTGAAGCTGCTCGTGAATTGTGCGTTATCTGATCTTTACACACAAGCAAACACGGCAAGGAAGATCGGGTGTAAAAGCTGTTTCAGCAAACGATCGAATGAAGACACACAAAACATTCGTCATTAACTTGCTTTCATGAAAACAAAATGCAACAAACGGACTATTCTTCTTCTTCACATCTTACACAAGAGGCGAATTTCCTAAGAAGGTTTCCCAGTACGTTTTCTTCGACAACGCAACACTTCACCAGGTGCAGCGCGACACTCCGGGTGCCAATCATCCACCCACGACCGACTCCAACTCTCGACACGTTTAACACGCGGCCACGCAACCTCTCGTCTGATTACAGTGGAATTTCTGAGGTAATCCCGTCGAGTTGGAAGCGACTGGACTACAAAAGCCTGCCAGAATAAACAGATCCAGAGAATTGAATCAGAGGAATCGGTGTTAAAAGGGGAAATCCACATTAGCTCATATTTCACCCTGCTGCCTTTCAGCTCAGTGTCAGCGATCTGCTGCTGCTGCTTTGACTGCATCTATAAACATTAGCTCACTGTAGTGTTACAACGCAAAAGGTCAAGGTACCCTGGGGTTTTGTAATGCGCGCATGCACATACACACACACGCGCGCGCGCGCACACACACACACTTTATTGGACAACAACAGCCCATCAAGCTGCTCACCCCTGAGGAGGAGCAAAAACAGGAAAGGCCTGTGAAACACCCCTGGGCTCAGCAGTGCAGACCACAAGCAGCGCAATTAGAGCAGCACACTGTTTTTAATTTCAGTCCCGGTCTCCTGAGTCAGCCTGCGGCGCTGGAATGTGAGGAATCCCAAACGTGTGACAAAACACCCATCGGCCAAAATCCACACGAGGGGGGAAAAAGGTGGAGGGATGGGAGAGATACCGAGGAAGAACAGAGCGGGCAGCAAATGAGACAAATAGGACAGAAAGGAAAAAAAGACGGACAGACAAAAGAAAGTGAAGTTGTAAAAAGAAGGGGGGAAAAAAAAAAAAAAGAGAGTAAATGAAAAGAAATTAAGGAAGGAAAAAGAAAAAGAAAGGCAATCCTGGTGGAAAAGAAGGAAAAGAAAAAGAAAACAATAATAAAATGGGAGGAAATAGTAAAGATGAAGAAAAAGAGAAGACGAGAAAGACATGGAAAGAAAGGAGAGAAAGTAAAAGAATACGAGAGAGAAAAGAAAGAATGGTATACATGTGTTGGAGATGGAAAAGAAGCAAATCAGGGAATAAGAGATCCACCAGAGCAGAACGACTGACAATAACGAGAGCCAGAGCTCAGTCACATGGCACCGGTGCTGGCTGATTAACTTACTTTATTTAATTTTCATTTAAAGTGATAAAAGTTGAATTCATTAAACTTGTATTTCTATTTTCTCCTCATCACGCAGCACATAGGAACTGGAGGCATGTAACTAAATTGCACGTCCATTTAAACACAGCTACAATGCTGACTACAGGAAGATGGAAATTGGTTTGGGTGTGTTACGTCCGAAGCCTAGAATGCAAAATATAAGTCGAGAGAGACGCTACTAGTTTGTTACGCCAACCAGCGGAGTACACGGGATCAGTCTCACAGCACCAAGCACCCGGGAGGAGCTCATCTTCCTACTGACCTTCACAAACCATTAGATATGTGCGTTTAAACATGTACACATCAATGCTGTAACTACAGCACTCGCCTCCAAATCCCTCTGAACTATACACAGCGGCCAACTTGCGATTAACCATTAAACCGCCCCGAATCGACTTCGAATTTCCACCTTTTTCAAGCAAAAATATTTCTGCAGCTTCCCCAATAAATAGAGTTAAGTGATGTTAACTTGTCTAAAGTCAAACATGCTGTACATTGACAGATTTTATTTCACATCAACTTAAAACATGCTTCATTTATCTGGACAGGAAGCGAGGACGCCGCACGAGTGCCGAGAGCATGCGAGATGGAGGGAGGGGGCGGAGCTTACAGGCTGCGCTGGTTCACATCGGAGAGTTCGAAACACCCAAGCTAAAATGACTTCAGAGTCATATGTCAACTGGCTCGTGTTTTTCAGCGACAGCTCGTACAAGCCGACTCCAGTGTTAAACCGTGAGGTTAAATCTCTCGCATCCGGACAGGAATAAAATGACCACAGGAGTGAGTTTCTAGTGAATTGTTCGTTTTCGATTGAACCCCAAAGTTTGTATCATGTGGTCATATGATCATCCGTTCGCGACATGGTGTCCAAGGACTGAGGTCGAGAAGAAAGGCTGGCTTTCATTTCAGTTTGGGGAGGACAGAGAAAAACCACCGACATGGCCGACAGAAATAAAAGGTCACAGAGGAGGACCTGTAAAATATGAAAATTACCCCCATGACCCCATGTAAATCTAATCCCATCCAAACAGGGCTTAAGATTGTTAAGGGACAATAAAACTGTTATATCGCACGAGCGTAGCTGTACAGCGGTTTTTACTAGGCAGATCAATTAGCGCACGCAAGAAAATACTAATAAAACCGAGTGCAAAAGCTGAGTAGTGTGAGCAGAGTGAGAGAAGCAGAGAAGTTAGAGCGAGAAAGAAAGGAACAGAGCAGTAGAGCTAAAAGAGCTGAAAAGCATTTAAAAAAAAAAAAAGTGTCTTGAGAGTAATAACGTTAACATAATAAAGCTGCGATATGCCGCGATGCATTCGGGAAAGCACATGGGGGAAGAATAAACACGTCATGCTCCTGCTGTGCATCGTTATCCAACTCATCACATGCACAGGCTGCACCAGCTAACCTTTCATGACCAACCAAAAACCCAAACCCCAAAACACTTGTGAATCCGCCAGTCTGCTGTTTTAAAATGCACACACACACACACACACACACACACACACACACACACACACAGGGAAAACAGTTTAAGTGAAATCTATCACCAAGATTTCTGTGAACAGGAAACCAATCATTTCCACAAGACGTTGTGAACGGCTCCGTGAACAGGATATGATCAAAGGCGAGAGCACAAGGTGAAGCTTGCAAGAAGCAGCTCCTGAAGTGCACACGGGGCCGAGCCCACCAGCACTCACACAGCCACCTCTGACCTAACTGTCTAAACCACACGTGCTGACTGTACACGTCTGTGTATTATAACCCAGTAAAGCCTCAACGCATTAACCGTGCCAGACATCCACGTCTCCAGCGCTAAAGCTGAAGCAGTCGTGCTGAATTTTAGATCCACCTGCACACAAACTCCAAACGCTGCAAGACTGCAAACACGGGCAGAGTTCAACACAGATCCACTCCCAACGTGAAACTGAAGAAATATGACGAAACTAAACAAATAAGTGTTTTATTGTGATTATGGTTTATATGCATGTAGCAAATCATTAATCGGCAACTGCAAACATCCTTCACACACACACACACACACACACACACACACACACACACACACACACACGACATGGTACAGGTTTCCTAACAAAGTGCCAGCAAAACAGTACCACTGCATTTAAAATAAATAAATAAACTGTTCAGTGAACATGTTCAAAAAGACACTGAAAAGTGTCCACACACACACACACACACACACACGTTACAATTTCAAAGATTCAGTCGGTAGTAAAGTTTATCGTATCTGCTTCAAGTTAACAACTGCCATTAAAAAACAAACAAAAAAACTAATTTAGCCTGATCCTGTAACAAATGGACCGGATATATATACATACAGTAAGTAAAAATAAATAAGACGCTTGAGTGTATTTTTTTGTTAGGACTGATTTGTATTATACTTAATATTCTAGGTCTTTTTTCCTGTATTTAAGTGCCTTGGTTTAAAAATAATCACTTCATAGAAAAAAAAAATATATACACATCTGGTAGGTATCAAAATTAACCGATTCTCAAGCTTTAGTTTCGGAAAAGAAAAAGTGGTGTTTTGTCGTCTCTAGTTTTCCGCAGTGTTTACTGTGTGCTTTGGTGACCGTATTTTGTCTAAAGCCTTTATTTACTTGTATTTACTGAGTCTTGCAATGTGTCGCTTATCCTCTTGTCTGATATCTCGTCCTATTCTCATATCTATTCTGGGGGAGCTTTATTTCATTCCTAATGTTACATCTGTACATAAGAGCCTACTTGACTTGAAATTCGAGTAGCCACACACACACACACACACACACACACACACACACACACACACACACACACAGCCTCAGCTAGAAGTTTATAAGAAGTTGCAGCTTAACACCTAATCAGTTCTCATATCCAAGTCCAGCCACCAGCGCGCGGCCAGCGCTCCTCACGCCACCAGCGCGCGGCCAGCGCTCCTCACGTCACCAGCGTGCAGACAGCGCTCCTCACGTCACCAGCGTGCAGACAGCGCTCCTCACGTCACCAGCGTGCAGACGGCGCTCCTCACGTCACCAGTTAAAAGACTGGTAACATGGACAACATGACAGATGGCTGATTTTCACAGAGAGAGCGAAGAGTGTAGGATTTACTTTTATAGAATTTTTTTTTTTTATTAATAATTTACTTTCATTTTATAACTGAAGTAACAGTGTTAGGGTTAGCTGAAAGAGAAAAAAAAAGAGAAAGAGAGCATGTACTTTTCTTCTTCCCATGATCTTCAAGAAATTCCAGTTGTGTGGAATTTGTGGAATATTCCAGATATTCCGCAGGTGAACGTGTTCAGGTTACGGTGTTCAGTAAATGAAGGTGAAACGTACACTTTAATAAGCTATAACGCAGGAGTTTTGGAAAAGAATGTTTTGTGCACTAGATATTAAATAGATTTATACTTCGGCGCAAAATTACGATTTTCGAAGCATTTTATTGATTGTATCTCATGGTGAAGTGTCATAGCGGCCCGGCACAGGACCAGTGTGCTGTAGAGAGGTTTCATTTCATTTTTGACCTGATGGGATTGATCTGAATAATGCACACAGGCTGTGTTTAAATGGGCTCGTGTTTAAAATGTCATTTGCTTTACACAGACTTACAGACTTTTAAATTCAACACCAGTGGAGCCAAAACGACACTCTGACTGTCACACTCCTGAGCGCATGAGAAGCTAAACGTGCGGTCCGTCTGAGCAGCACCACCAGTCCTGCTGGTGTTGATGCGTAGAAATAACACGACTGTCTTAAGCTGGAAGCGCAGAGTAAAGGAAAAACAAGAGGCGTCAAATCCATTAATCTCACAGCTATTAAAGCCCTTCACAGCTAAATTACTTCGAGACAAATATGAAGTGAAGAAAATTCTTAAGCCGCAAGCTAAAAACAGGACTGAGAGGGAAAGAAAAGGGCAAACTGCTAAAATAAAAAGAGCCTGTGTAAACGGTGTCTGCTTGTGTGTTAATGATTTAGGCTCAGCGTGATCTAAACAGATGACGCACATGACAGCGCGGCAGGTTTCAACACAACAACGAGCCAGAAAACAGGAAACCCGGTGCACTTCTACACGGCTCCTCGAGCTCATTGTTAATTCGGGGTGGGAACAAACACAGGAAGTCATTTTGGAGAGTAGTGACATGTCTGCTCTTTCTCCTAATCGCCAGGTTGAGATAGTAAAAGTTGCTCATGAGCTCGATGGGAGTTAAAACTCCAAAGCCAAAAATCACAAATCAAGACCAAATAAATAAAACCTGGACAGAAAGTACTTCAGCTTGTGGACCAGCACATCCTGGTCTCTCTCATCTCCCAGGAGGTCAGTCCTTTCATAATCCACTCTATGTTCATATTAAAAGCTGAAGCGGCACACGATTCGAATCTGACTCTTTGGGTTTTGTTTGATTAAGCTGGGTTGACACCAAATCAGATTTGACCCACTTTCATATGCGGCTCTAGCTCAGATAAAGATCTGAAATGATCTCCGAACCTGGCTCCTCTCGAACATCTCTCAGCAATTTCTGCGAATACAGCGAAAGCTATGCATCGGCACTTTTCCCCCCCACTTTTACACCTTAGTCAAAAACAGCTGACGAGCTGCCAGCCAACCTTCAGAGTAAATGATTTATTTTTAATTGCTCCTGCAATACAAATATGAAGAAAAAACAACAACAAAAAAAACCTGCTTATGATTCATGTGGCTAAGATCAGCTTTTCTGACGTCATCTTTACACTTCGATGTTAAGATTTCTACGAATAACTACACTCTTAGCAAATGAGGATTAAAACGAACACTCTAAAGAAACTCTTAACTACCAAAAGAGCACACAAGATCATTTCGTTTCGAGAGTACTGCTTAGGGAAGCTAAGAAGGTGCAACGGATGGCCCTCCTATTAGCAGGGTATTTGTAAAGTGAATGGACGTCAAACCACCTCCTAGGTTGTACTACAGTCGATCGAGGAACTGAATCCTGTTATTAAACACACACACACAAAAAAAGCATTAAACGATTCAAACCGTGCATCCTGCAGCGTACTGAACTCACTCACGATCTCTGTAGACGGTGCTGAGTGTTCTTTAAACCGCTCAAGCCATTAATCCGTACGTGCTTCAGCTCTTGATGAACTTTCTACAGCTTCATGGACATCAGAACTTTTAAAACATCATGATTACATCTGAGCAGATGTCTGCGGCAGGAGAACACTGTGCCATAGCGTCTGGCCCTGCTCGTTAGATGCCTGTGAGCAGATCTTATGGCTGCTATTTTAGAGGTTTCTTTGCTCTTATGCCCTTTTATGGTCCGATCTGGTCAGAGTTCTCTCTGGCATTGGAGCAGCTTGCCCTGAAACATGTTAAAGAAGAAATCCTCCCCGAACGGCCCGCAAACTCATCTTTATGATTAACATGCGATTTAAATGAAATCGAGTTGACATTTTTAGTTACACTTGGCTTTCACTTTGAGTAAGGTTATCCCACTTTACCCACAATGCCATTCGAATACCTGCTGATAACAGGCGGTCACCCTAAGTAGGGAACCAAGTAGACATGGATTTCTCTCGCTACGCCGTCGCGAAATCAGACAGGTCGAGTGCCAGTTTTCAAATTTTCATGCTAATACGGTTAATGCCATCGAGTCCGTGTTGTAACTCGACGCAACTGCATTGCATTCAAGCGAAATCGTGCAGGCCAGAGTGCTGTTGGACTGAAGATCAGCAGGTAATCACAGCTGTGCTGATATTCAGTACAACGCAATGATTGCGAAGATGATCTTTCGTTTATGTAACAAGAAATTATCGAGCACTTGTCGCTTCAGACGTAACATGGCCAAAACAACACCGTGTTTAATTTTGCTCCATCAATGAAAACAGTTCCCAAAGAAGCCACATCTGGAAAGAGCGTTGTGCATTGCCATGCCAACGCACAGACCGACCGACTGCCCGTCCGTAGTGAGTGTAGTAACAGATTCAGCGCAACGCTGTTGCTAGAACTGGACTTGCACATGGCAAACACACACAACTGGAGTGAAACAAATAGGTCCCAGTGCTCTTACACTAAATTTCAGCAGTCTGTGAACGCCACTTGTCCAATCATAACTGCTGGAACTGAAATTTCCAAAGTGAAACGTCGCTAGAAAATGGCGAGTTAGAACCTTGCGCTCCTCTTTAGGAGCTAAGAGCAAAACCAGACAGTTATCACTCGAGTTTTTTCTCCTATTACACGCCATCGTACCTGCACTAACTTCTCCCAGGAATAAAGAAAATACAGCATCAACCAACATGTCCGTACCACAGCCATTAAATGCGACACTGATATTTCCACAGTGTAGATTTAAAGCAGCCAGACACGTCATATTCAACACACTTGAATGATCTATAGATGACTGTGTGACCCAATTCCTTTGGTTTCTACTCAATTACCTGGCACTAGCATTACAGCTCGAGCATTATTAAATGTGCATGTCTTATCTGAAACACTAACATGTTCCCGTCACTCTTCGGCCGGTGGGCGGCACGTTGGCATGACGAGTAGCGCTGCCGGGTCACACTTCCACGATCCCTGGTTCGAGCCTGAACTTGGGTTACTGTGTGTGTTCTTGTGCGAGTTTCCCACAACCTCCAACCTCCCAAACACATGCAGGCAGATGCCCTCTAGATGCCAATGCCAATGCGTGCGTGTGTGTGTGTGTGTACACAGTGTGCTGTGATTGAGACTGTGGTCCCATCCAGGGTGTATTCCCGCCTCACATGTAGTATTCCCGGGATACGGGAACCCATATGCACCAGGATAAAGCGGTTAGTGATCCGCTCACTCTCAAGTCGTCCACATGCGTGACTGGAAAACCGCGACCAGCTGTCTTCAAACCTCAAAAACAAGTGCGTGGTTTTGCTCTCTCGTTTCTTGCTAGGTGCGTCTTTCTCCGACTGCTGACGGACGGAGGACGACGACGACAACGACGAAGACGAGGACGATGAAGAGGAGGAGGAGGAAGAAGAACTAGAGCCGGCACGCGAATCCTCGTCCGACATCCTCGCGACCTTGACATGATGGACAAACAAAAACAAACATTGATAAAAATACTAGAGTGCAGAAGAACAGTGTGATAGCAATGGTGACCTTTAACACTAGAGTTTCCCATAACACAATGCGGATTGTAACCTCTTTTACACACACACACACACAGAGAGAGAGAGAGAGAGAAATAAAGACAAATTTAAACAGCCCTGTTATCTAAGAGTCGGTGATTCATTTCATAACCCAGGAGTCTAAACCGAGATTAGCCTACTGACCCCTGAGTTTGCTCTGTAATGGAAGCCGGTGTTTATGAGTCAACACAAACAACACAACCGATTTGACACCAAAAAAAAAATAACGCTATAAATGTCCAGTTAAAGCTAGCAACCTGAACCGAATAACCGACTGGGCGACGCCACACACACACACACACACACACACACGCAATTCGCTTCACTTTTCCTCCTCCGTCCTCGAGTTCAACAAACTTTCGCCGCCATGCGAGGTTACGTTTACTCTAACAACAAACAAACAAATAAACAAACAAACTAACAAACTAAATGACGTCGAATGAACCGAGCGCGCGAGGTTTCCTCACAGCGTCTCGTGCTTAAGCACGCGACTGTCCAACAACAACAGACCCGACTCTCTCTCTCTCTCTCTCTCTCTCTCTCTATCACGAACGCTTAACGATAAACACTGAAGCCGTTCGCTGAAAACAACAACAAGCTTAGCTATTTGTTTTTTTTTAAAAAAAAAAAAAAGAAAAGAAAACAACGAAGCCTATTTCCCCCTCAGCTACCTTTCTTTGTGTCTGCGCGAGCCTCTTCCGTCGCCTGGACGCGCGTGTTTGGAATCGCCCTCGCGCCGAGCGGAAGTGCCGTGGCGATCCGGCGCAAGCCCACAGCGGCAGCACGGAAACTGTCCTCTCACAGGCCGTGGCAGGCGAATAACACGCTTATAAGCCTTTATGTCACGTAACCTTCTAGCACGCTACCAGCTTACCTTTGACGTTATGACGTACAATTTCGAAAGTAACCTTTTTTTTTAAGTAAAGTGTGATTAGCCACGCATGGAAGTCAATTAGCTTGTCTCTGCCTGCATATGTGTCATCACCTCAGATCTATCAGCCAATAAATACTCAGTGTCCAAAACTGTGCGCTTCTGTAGCATCACCTCAATAGTTAGCATCTAGTCTGAACATTTATAGCTAAGTGTACCATTCATATACACTATATATCCAAAAGTATGTGGACACCTGTTCATCACATTCATATGTGGTTCTACCTCAAACTGTTCCCACAAAATTAGAAACACACAGTTGTTTATGATGTCTTTGTATGCTGTAGATTACAATTTCCCTTCACTGGAACTAAGAGGCCCAAACCTGTTCCAGCATGACGATGCCCCTGTGCACAAAGCGAGC
>JAKKZN010000029.1:7894419-7906674 GCA_033441825.1 Pangasius elongatus
CTGTTCCAGCATGACGATGCCCCTGTGCACAAAGCGAGCTCCATGAAGACATGGTGTGTTAAGGTTGGAGTGGAAGATCTCGAGCGTCCTGCACAGAGCCCTGAACTTACTCAACCCCACTGAACACCTTTGGGATGAACTGGAACACCAATTGAACCCCAGACCTTCTCTCCTAACATCAACGCCTGATCTCACTAATGCTCCTGTAGCTGAATGAACACAAATCCCCACAGCCACGCTCGTACATCTAGTGGAAATCCTTCCCAGAAGAGTGGAGCTGCTTATGGCAGGAAAGGGAGACTAACTCCATGTTAATGCCCATGGTTCTGGAAAGGGCACATATGGGTGTGATGGTCAGGGATCTTTTAACTTGTTACAGCGGTTTTCAGCTATGTGTGGTGTACTATTTATTTATTTATTTATTCATTCATTTATTTCTTTGCCCCTCTGAAAAAAAAAATCCAGCTAAATCTGACAAGCTACCAGCTGCCAAAACACAGGCCGAGCTGGTCAAACTGGTAGACCGTCTTTTCCACCTGCTACATGCTGGAAGAAAGGAAGCAATTTCTGAATTGCTGCTAGTAATGCTACACTATATAGCCAAAAGTTTGTGGACACCTGACCATCACACTCATAAGTTCTTGTTGAACATCCCATTCCAGATTTCTTCTGGGAAGGATTTCCAGTAGAGTTTGGAGCGTGGCTGTGGGGATTTGTGTTCATTCAGCTACAGGAGCATTAGTGAGATCAGGCGCTGATGTTAGGCGAGNGCAGGACACTCGAGATCTTCCACTCCAACCTTCACACACCATGTCTTCATGGAGCTCGCTTTGTGCACAGGGGCATCATCATGCTGGAACTGGTTTGGGCCTCTTAGTTCCAGTGAAGGGAAATTGTAATACTACAGCACACAAAGAAATTCTACATAATTGTGTGCTTTTAACTTCAAGGCAACAGTTTGGTGAAGTCATGTCAAGGCAAATCAAGTCGAATTTATTTATATAGCACATTTAAAACAACATGAGTGCTGCACATCAGGCATAACAGGAAAACAAAATACATTAAAATGGTGACATGAAATATAGTTAAGAATGAAAATAGATATAAGCAAATAATTACTATAAGAAAACAAACCAAGCTACATATGGGTGTGATGGTCAAGTGTCCACATACTTTTGGATATAGTCACATATAAAAGTGCAGTACCATGTAAGAAGAAAATCAACATAACTCAACATGGTTTGAGATGAGAAGTGTGTAATGAGTGCAGCTTGCAGGTTTATAGCGCTAAACAGCAGTCATAAGCTTCAGTTATTGCCATTCATGCTTGCTCCAGTTCAGACCTCCATTTCCCTGTGAATTTTGACAAGATACATGCTCATATTTTTTTACATACGTATATTTTTATTAATGGCTTATTTCGCAACGTGGATCCTCTTCCTGTAATGTGTAACAAAGTTGAAGACACTTGCAAAAGAATCTTGGTCAAAATCAAGATATTAGGCTCTTTGACTTTTTTATGTTTGCACATGTGGACTTCCCTCTTCGATTATGTTCACATTTACTTCCCTGTTCAAATCCCAAGACTGAGATGATCATTGCAAAACAGTGATTTAGTGTTTCTTTTACCATTTCTGTGTTGATTTGGAAGTATATTTGGCTTACCATCTTGAAAAAAAAGCTGTATTTATGGCCAAGTCTTAACCTCCAGGCAGAGGCAACCAGGTTTTAGGCTGAGATATCCTGGTACTTAGCTGAATTCATGATTCCATCAGTCTTCACAAGAGCCCCTGAGCCACAAGCCATAAAACAGCCCCAAAGCAGTGACACCCTGCCATATTTAGCAGTGGGGTATCAGGTATAACATGCTGATGAAGCACATGACCAAAAAGTTTGACCAAAAGTTGTTTTAGGGCTCATCTAATGACACTTGGTGAAGAGGCAGATGCTCTTATGAAAGGCTTCTTTCATGCAACGTTTCCAAACAGCTTGTTATGTAAATGATATTTAACAGTTGATTTTGAAGCTTGATAACCGCAATCTTTGGAAAGTTTCTTTTCCCCCTCCTTCATCATCGTCCTCACAGTGTGGAGACTTTGTGTGTCAAGGCCCTAATTTGCTTAGAGGTACTTTTAACTGCTTATGTTTTTTTTTTATCCACTACCCAATTTGTGTTGTAATGGATGACAAAGAGATTTTAAATGGGTGTAACCTCAAATTTATACCCCCAGGGAACCAGAACATGGTTAAACGTTTCATTCAGGTCAAAACACTATTTCACTTTTTCAACATAATACTTTGTGTTTGGCTTTTTTTTTTTCTCTAATGAACATGAAGACTTTTTTTATTAACATTATTTATATTGACTAGTCATATTACAGAGTTTGTATTAGGTTCATCTGACATAAAATGTAAGAAATGTGAGATAAGTGTTCAAATAACTGGTCTTTGTAAATACGAAACCAAAAGGGAATTTTAGTCCTTCTCAGACAAAAGCATGCAATCGGGAGAATCCTCAAGCATGTGAAGCTCATTTGTGTCTCTAATCTCAATTATTTTGCATTGTTAATAATCGACATGATATAAGATAGACTTGGTTTTATAACTCCATTTTCTTTGCTAGAATTTCTCACTCTGACTAAGCTGGTACAGGGTTTTTTTTTTTTTGCCACTGCAGGAACTGCCCTATTTACCCATAATTCTGCCACCGCTCATTCTTCCCCTCCACCGTCAAAGTTCTTTGCATTTGTAACAGGATGGGTTTCAAGGGCTTTCCGCTCTGTTACACACAACACACACACACACACACACTGGTGAAGGGAGTAGTCAATCAATCTGTTTCCTGCCTGTCTCGCTGTCTGCTTGCATTACGTGTAGCAGACGATCAGACACGGCTTATTTATGACTCATATGAAGCACCTGGCTTGAGGAAGCACCTGAACAAGATCAGCAGTGTGATCTCTGTGCAAAGTCAGTCCTTCTCAAACCAGTCCTCAGGGCCTGCCAGACGGTCCACATTATTACTCTATACCTGTGTTGTGTGAGTTAGGATTTAAAAAAAAAAGTGGACCATCTGGGAGGCCCTGAGGACTGCTCTAAGTAATCCCAATGTGGTAGCTTGCACTTAGCCGGCTGTTTGCTCAGAGATAATAAATGGATAGTCAGGCTGTGACAGTATGCTGGGTATAATGTTATTCTGAAATAGTTACATTGATGATTCTGTACCATATCAGTGTAGATAACAACATGTAGATGATATCTTCATTCTTCTGAAATGCGCTGTGTAATGAGTAATGCTGCATTCGACTAGAGGCTGTAACCAGTAATTCCAGACCGACAACCAGGAAAAAAACAACGAAAACATCCCCTCAAGTCAAAATTCCTACTTGGGAACTAGGGGTGGACTCCTCAAACCCCGAATTCAGCAAGTGACCACAAATCCAAATCAACATGGCTGCTCACAGCGTCAGCAGTAAACAAAGTAGCACTTCTTACCTTTAAATGAGTTATACTGTATATACAAGTATTTGCTTTATCAACATACAACATACAGTTCACTGTTTTAAGAAGGAATATATACATCACTCATCACAGTTGGCTAGCTAGATTGTAGCTAACAAAAGCCAAACATGGAGGCGTTCATTTTTTCCCACTTTGAATTTACAGGAAATCACGGGAATTTACCAAAGTTAGCATTTTCTATTTATTTAAGAACAACTTTTTATTTGTTTGTAGTTACATTTAATGTTGTGGAATATCCATTAAACAAGTTCATTCCTATCATCGCTTATGTTATAACAGCTATAAACAGTCATTCTCTTACTATTTTTTTCTGTGTTGAAGTTAATAAAATAAACACAATGCAGCTAAACTGCAAAGATCTCTATCCTGAAAACTTTCCAGTGTCTGGAGACTCCTTCCAAAAATGCTCAATAAACATCTCCTCACAGAAAGCTTCACCATATCAACAATTACTCCAGTTTTTTTTTTTTTAATGTTTTTAATGCAGAGCTTCCACCATACGACCCTCTGTGAGTTGTTGCTATAGAAACAATAATGAAATAGATCCTTTAGATTTACTTTACATCCAGCACTACTGTCAGAGCTGAAAATTTTTAGATTTTCCCAACATTTTCTCCCTAATCTCTAAAGACATGTGAAATCAGCCAACTGCATCTTTTCACATGGCAGAGGAAAGCGCTATCCGCACTCTTCTGCATACATGAGCTCACAGGCACGCACGATTGGCTAGTGTAGATGTGATTGACAGGGGAGAGAGAGTATGCCATCCCTCCTACCCAGAGACCACGGCCAGTTTTTCTCTCTTGGACTTCTAGCCACAGATGATTGTGGCATCATCAGGATTCAAACTCAGGTGATGTTCATTAATTCAGTCATTTATCTTCAGTGAATACTTTATCCTGATCGAGGTAATGGTGGATCTGGAGTCTATCTTGGGAACATTAGATGCAAGGCAGGAATACACACTGAACTGAACAACAGTCCATCGCAGGGCACAATTTTCACACATTCACACATTTATTCACATCTAGGGACAATTTAGAGTAACCAGTCCACCTACTGCCAATTTTTTCGGAGGCAAGAGGAAACCAGAAAATGGTTGTATGGAATAAACATTACTCAACAATTACCTAAAACCTATTAACCTTTATCCTAACAAAAAATCATTATTGTAAACAAAATTCCTCTCAGAATGACTGGCAAATTATTTACAAATATTTAAAATAAATGCAAAAAAAAAGCCTCGAGCAAATCTGCTATTTCCTATAATGATGTTGCTAATATGCAAAATCCTTTTCCTATCCATCACCATGGGGAACGACCAAAGAACAACACAAAGAGACAGTTGGTTGCTGACTTGCCCAAGTCAGGTAATATATAAAAAATCCAAAAGTATTTAAAAATACCATTACGCACAATCAGGGCCATAATAAAACGTCTGGAAGGTTTGAAAAGTTGCCAGGAAGAGGATGTATGAGTAGATGCCATCTCTCCAACAAGATGTTTAAAGGCTCATCTGCAGAGCAAGTGACAAATTGCAGGGCCTCAACTTCAATTCAACAAGCGTCACTGGAAATACATGGGATTGTGTTTTTGAGACCAAAATCAAACTTTTTGGCTCTGTATGTGCATGTTTAGTGAAAAATGAGCACTATATACAGGGAAAATCCACCTCACTCAAATATATGGTGGTGGATCATTGATGCTTTGGGGCTGTTTTGTGGCTAAAAGTCCAGGGGCTGAAACTCAGGCTGCCACTCTTGGCCATACACTGATCTCTCAACAAGATAATGAACCCAAACATATATTCAAATCAACACCAGAATTACTGTTTCACCATCTCAGGATTTGAACCCTGATGAAAACCTGTGGTCTGAAGTGAAGACAGAAGTCAACAGTGCTTGAGAATACAAAGGAGTGTCCTAAATTCCTAATTTTTTAGACATTACAGGAAGTCATAGAGTCCCAAGACAGGAGTAACAAAATGGTAATTGTTAGAAGTGACTATTTTTAAACCAATGTTTTGCAGGAAAATTGCACAGTATTCAAATAAATAGTATTAATTACATGTCTGCAAAATTTCATTAAGTGTGCCAATACTTCTAGAGTTGACTGTGTGCTTGGGTTGTAGTCTGCCTTGTTTGTATACCAAATGAATCAATGTAAATGCAGTTCTAGTTTTAATGTGTGTATGTGTGTGTGTGTGTGTGAAGGTGAATGAACATTTAGGGTTTTTTTTTTAACCCTGTCCATACTCTTAGTGATTGACTCAACTAAGGGGAAAGTTTTAGTATGGAAAATGTTCCTTAATTTTCCCAGCCAGCAATCAAAGCCCCTTAAAAACCCCCTTGAGGACATGTAGGTACATCTCGTCAATAGAGCTGTATGATGAGCTTTCTGTACACTAAATGAGTCATTACAAAGTGTTTTTTCCCCCCAATTTTCTCCTTAATTTAGTCTTGGTCAATTCCCACACACCAGTCAGATCTTCCCTGTCATAAGACAGCCACCAGGGAGGGTGAAGGCTATCACGTGCTTCCTCCAAGACAGTGCTATCAGCCCTCTTCCACATACAGTTGCCTGTGATTGGCTGTGATTGACAGGAGAGAGAATATAAAACGGCCAGTGATAGGGTGAATGCTTTTCTGTTGCTGCATTCAAGAGCCTGCCCCAAGTGGTTCTGTTCATGTTTTAATTTTTCTTAGTTAATTTCACCAGAACTGAGATGGCAGTGCATCTTAACGCCTCAGCATACTTAATGTCTCTGAGGGCTGCACGAAGATGAAACCACCTTTACAAGCTTAGATCATCACATACTCTGTGCAGTTTCGCACTGTCTGTCGTGTACCAGTGCTCCAGCACTGCAGAAGCCACTATTAAAATTTCATGACAATTTCCAAGTCTACAGGAAGAACACTGGCTGCTGCAAGGTGCCTAAATTAAACTATGGTGAGTTGTTGGAAGTACATAAATAAATGATAGAATATGACGAAGAGGAAGAACTGCTTATTTTGTTTCACATTTAAGGAAAAGGAAAAAAGCAGTAAGACACAGGTGGTATGTGAGAGACCATTAAATAAATCAAGGGGTGACAGTGGAAAACCTATGCAATGCTTGGAATGAATCGGGTTGGATACACCTTGTTTGTAAAGACCAATCACAGGCTTGGTCACGTGGCATCACGTACGTAGCATCGTCTACAGAGTTAGCCCAGCTGCAACATACGTGACATGGTGAGCAAAGCCTTTGCATGAGGGCCATTTGCTCCGTAATTATGACATATTTTTGAATATCGTGCATGAAGTGTGTCGAAGTCTTTCTGCTGAAGCCCCGGTGGTGTTATTCAAATTTATTACACATGCAAAGGTAAACAGGAAATATTTGCAAGTCCAAAACACTCACACTAGATTGAATGTCTGGTAAAGTCCACTCATCACTCGCTTGATGAGTGAGCACTTATTCCGAGCTCTCAATAAAAATGGAAAGAGAAAACATTGTGTTTGTGATGAACAGGAAGAATTATTCAAGGTCAGGGAAGAAGAGAGCTGATGTTAAGTCAGAACAACCTCACAACCACAACCACATTTCAGCTCAACACATCATTTATTCACTCAGTTACTTACAGAATATCAGTCGAATTTTCTCTCACAATGTGCATTTTACAACAAACCGCCATTGGCTGCACGGGGCAAGCTGCAGGCTGCTGAACTTTTACGACGCATTTCGATTTAAACAGGCCAGTGCCATAGTGTTCCACATATACAACTTAACAAATAGGGGAGCGGAGTTGAAACAATCGTTTATGGGGGAAAGAATGTCCGCTTCATGAAAAAAAAAAAAAAAAAAAAGATTCAGTGATAACGTCGTCTTGAGCATCTTCCACTCACTCGGCGGTGATGGACGTACTCGCCGAGCCCAAAGAAAACCGCTAGATATGAAGTGCACTCCACTCGTTCGGGCAGAGCACTTCTCAGTAATGCAAAACAATAGCAGAACGGTCATAGTAGCAATATAACATTACAAATAATAAAGCTTTTGATGACCATGCCAACATTCAGTGTATTGGAAAAAAAGTACAATCCTGATCAACTTGCTCTTAGTATGCATACACTGTATAAAAAAAAGCGTTCAAGTCAACAAGAAACGAAGGACAGTTCGTCGTGGGATAAGGGTGGGACAGGGTAAGGTATGGAGCTTTGAAGCGTCGTGGGAAGGTCTATGTGGCGTAGCGCTTGGTCCACTGTTTGGCTATCCTGTCGTGCTCTGCTCTGTTGGTCAGGTACTGTGTGGCGATGCTTCCCACCAGAGGGTCAGCTGTGGAGAAGAAGACAAGGAAGTACCGTTAGCTCAGGTATAGATGCGGTACTAAAGGTATTGTTAGATCAGGTCAAATCTGTAAATCATGAGGGTCTGTGATATGTGATATTAGGAACACTTATACTTTTGTGTAATTATCATGCAGTAATAACCACTGGGACAGGTGAAGACTGGAAAAACACTGTCTGAACTTTTTTTTCCAATCTTCACCTGCCTAGTTTCCGTGAGTCTGTGCCCAGTGTAGCCTCAGATTCCCGTTCTTGGCTGAAACAAGTGGAACCTGACGTGGTCTTCTGCTGTTGCAGTCCATCTGCCTGCGCTTTTAGATGTGTTGTGCATTCTGAGATGCTTTTCTGTTCACAACGGTTTTAAAGAGTGGTTATTTGAGTTACAATAGCCTTCCTGTCAGCTTGAACCAGTCTGGCCAATCTCCTCTGACCTCTCTCGTCAACAAGGTGTTTCTGCCCAAAGAACCAATGTTCTCTGAATGTTTTTTGGTTTTCTCACCATTCCGTGTAAACTAGAGACTGTTATGTGTGAAAATCCCAGGAGAACAGCAGTTTCTGATTACTGCACCAATGTGCAAGTGTACAGGCGCAATAAAGTGGACAGTGAGTGTATATCCAGGAAGTCCTGACTGTACTGGTTTTTAGAAATCCAAATTTCAATACAAATCCAAATTTCAAATGCAATACAAATTTATTTATTTATTTATTTATCTATTATTACTGCCTATTTCTCTGTACTTAATAGCCATTAGCACACTTCTTTCTTTCTTTCTTTCTTTCTTTCTTTCTTTCTTTCTTTCTTTTTTTCTTTCTTTCTTTTTCTTCCTTCCTTCCTGAGAGCAATTGTAACATGGCAAAGCATTTTCCCCCTGGGATTAATAAAGTTCTTTGAATCTTGAACTGAATCTTTGAAATCACATAACAATGGTGAAACTGACTCAAATAGTATCATGGTTGTTATAGTTATTATTAGGTTGTTATTGTTTTGTGCCTAATTGAAATGAAAACTGGTTAATCTAAAGCTAAATAATTAAAAACAAGTGTAAATAATGTTAATTTTAACAAATCCGGGAAGTGCTGGTACATTAATATATAGTGTGTCTAAATCTGGCTGAGTGGAAAGTTCAGAAATAAAAAGCACTAATGGCTCGAATAAATTCTGTTCTTAAATTTTAGTTTGTCCTGTGATCATCAGGGGTTCCATGGAAAGGGGGCTGAAACATTTAAAAACATTATATAACATCTTCTAAAACAATGTTGCTCATCAACACCAAGGCTCATTGTTCATGATCAAGACCAGTTAAACTGGAGGTGTTTTTTTTTAAAGAAACTTCATTCCCAATAGTGAAGAATAGGTTAAGAGGGGCCATGGGGAAGCTCTCCGTAGCGGAGGTGCATGGGTGCATGGCTTCTTTGTTTGAGAGCCTTTGGAGTAGTTTGGGACATTGGTGTCATGAAGAGGCTGGGTAAGCAAACTCTATATTGTGTGAACCTCATGATAAATACAATCAGATCAGCTTCCCCCAGCCAAATCCACACCTCTAATCACTGACCTCAAAATCAAAGGTGCTCAAATGCGGCTCCTCAGCAGCACACTATAGTGCTGTGAGGGAGTGTGTGATGGGGGAACGAAAGGCCTGTGAGGGTTAATTAACTGTCGTTGCACCCTGGCCCCTCTTTAATAAGCTGTGTCTCATTGATCTTTTCTGCATGAATAGCACCTTCAAGGGGAACAGGCACAGAGTGCAGGGGGAAGGGTGGATATTCCTATTCAACCCTGCACTGAGAGCCTATGCCCTGTGAGTAAGGAGTGAAACAGGAATGGGGGAGCGTTCCAGCACTTAAACATTCAACATGTACGCTGTTAGGATGAACACATCACTCCCTCTGCCTGAGCAGACAGCATTTGTGCGCTAAAAGGCTTTCTGCTTTTTTGTCGTTTGTTTTTTTTCAATCAGCATGGACCTTATTTTGTCCACATATGATGGCAGCAGTGTGACTATTTCTCTCAGGGAAAGCATCCCATAATTCCTTTCACGAGGTTAAGAGTTCTATGAAAGAGCGAACAACCGGCAAACAATCATCCGCTCCAGCTGAAGAAGTTTACCAATTACAAATTCAAGTTAACTGTCTCACAGCGAACACTTATGGCAATAAAGTCTTTGGAATTTTGCCCTTTGTGGCAGAAAAATTCTACTGCAAGCTACTTTCATAACGCGAGTTATAATGCTGCTCCTCAGGGATCAAACTTGCGACTATGAGTGATAAGTCAGTACGCGTTTATATAACAACTGCGTCCAAATCTGCCAACATACTAATGACACCAGTGGCATTCTGACAAAATATGGTAATATTTGCAAATCTGAGAATGTAATTAAATGCTGCCATTGCTTCAATATTACAGAACCTGTGTTGATAGATGCAACGATGGGGGCAGTCGTGGCCCAATGGTCTGAGAGTTGGCCTTGTAACCTGAAGGTGAATCTGAAGGTCGTGGGTTCAAGTCTCGGGTCCGGCAGGGATTGTAGGTGGGGGAGTGAATGACCAGCGCTCTCTTCCACCCTCAATACCACGACTGANAAATGCAGAGCACAAATTCCGAGTATGGGTCACCACACTTGGCCACAAAGTCACTTCACTTCACTTCACTTCATCTAGCCCACTAACTCTAGCTAGCTATTTAAAATGCAGCATAAAGAACAAATCTATCACGTATGTTCACTTCCACTGTGTGTATTTCTTTTACCCCGATGTGTGTTTTCAACGCATTTTCTTATCTAATCTTTCAAAAATGATCTGGACAGTGTTAGCATGCTACTCCAAACACAGAGCTATAAATAAATACCAAGAGTAAGCGGACATCTTGATTAATTCACTCTTCACATAATGTAACAGGTGTTTGAAACTCAAAAGTACATACAAACCCACAAACACCTCCGGTTAGTCACCAGTCAGCTATCACAAGTTCTCTAGCTACTGGGTAAAGATACAAATTCCAAGGATAAACCCATTTTCCTCTTACTGCAATATACTGACCCTAAATTTGACTCCTATTTGTTTACTCTCTCATGCTCTTATTCTTTCTCTCCTCTGACTGGTTCTCGGAGCCATCCGTCACTATGTAGTCAGACTTCATTTGCGAGTAAATTTGGGGCAGGATTACGTTTTATGCATCCGAGCTACCATACGATGTATGAATTACTACTACAGTACTGTCAGGGCGTCATTTTTTTCATCATTTATATATATATATATATATATATATATATATATATGTGTGTGTGTGTGTGTGTGTATGTATATAATTTTTAGCTTTACCTAATTTACCTGATTAACAGTCACATTTATGTTCCCAGATTCTGAGAATTCGTTCAACTTGTTAAAAGTAACTAATTATCATAAAAAGCCTGACAGACTGAATACAGTCAGCTCCAGAATTATTGGCACCCTTGGTAAAGATGTGTAAAAAAAGGTTATGAAGAAATGTTTTTCTTGTTAATTAGCTTAATCTCACACTAGAAGAAGACAGAAATATAAACACTAATTGAAGTAAATCTATTGTTAGAATAAATAATCATTATCAAAAATGTATATTTAAACAAATCACATGTCACAATTATTGGCAGCCCTCCATTTAGTACTTCTGTTTAACATCCATTTGCCAACAAGTCTTCTATAATGCTTGATGGGATTGGAGAATACAAAGCAAGGAAAATGAGGTCACTCTTCAATCTTCAGAATATACATATTTATTCATAACCTTTGTTATTTTTACCAAGGGTGCCAATAACTGTGGAGCTAACTACATGTAGCATGCATTTGTCAGTTTCCTCACCTAGGCTAAATAAGAACATGAATAGGCAAGGAAACAATAGTGAACTGTCACAATTGCATGAGTTAAGTCGGCTTGACACGGTATGTTTTTTGGCCTGATTTTACCGTCACAGACACAAAGTCTCAGATCGCACAATGTGACATGCTCAGCGGTGGCCGCTCTAGTGCCACTCTGACCAAAGCCTTTGGACAAGAAGCTTCTGGAAATGTCAGAAAATTTAGATTAAAATCTCAGAGTGTACAACCACTGCTACAATATGAATCTAAAAACCACCAACAGGAGGAGGACAGCATAGGATTAGACAAAACACACAAAAAAGACAGTGGTGATGGCAAAACGTAAACACAAAATATATGATTTAAAGAAGAGCGGTTTGTTTAGACAGAGTGTCTCAACACAGTTATGTCATGATGGAACGAAAACGGACACGGCACGGAAAGAAAACTCTGTTCACGGAGTGTGTGAGTTATTTACTACTGAGTTAGTTAGTGAAGTGAGTCGGAATTTGTGCTCTGCATTTAACCCATCCAAGTGCACACACACAGTAGTGAACACACACACCCGTGAACACAC
>JAKKZN010000029.1:7988224-8000741 GCA_033441825.1 Pangasius elongatus
TCAATTTACATGTACAAATCTGCATTCTCTGGAATTAACTGATTGGACAAGATTCAAAATAGTCCAGAATAACCCTGCAGAGTGGATCTGATTTATTACACGGATTAATACCTGTGTCCAGGTCATAACATACCAGCTTAATTTCTTAATTTTGGAACCTAGTTATATATACAATTATAAATATAATAATCTTGTCACATGCTGGTTAACATATTGCTAATATTCTTAGCTGGAAATCTTTTAATATTCAGAACTAAACATTGTCCAAAATTGGAATGTATTTCAAACTAAGACCATTTTGTGCAGTAGCTTATATATCATTATCAGCCAGCAAAGGTTTCTCCCCCTGAATAAAACCACTGGGGCGTCCAAATTGGTGCATTAAGAGACAAAGAAAAAATAATTAGGGAACAATTTACTTAGCCCTTTATAGCCGCTTCATAATAACGAAACCTTTAAGCAATCATTTCTCTACACTTTTATATAATAGAGCCTGAATGAAGTGAATGAGTGAATAAATGAGTGCATTTTAAATAGTACTTAAAATGGAATCGGAAAAAATTACCTTTCATAGGCGTTTTATATGACAACCTCGTATGTATATAGGTGATATTACTGTATGCATAAAAAATTGATTGTACTGATGTGAGCGCTTTAAATTTCTAACAGAGCAAGCTTCACATGGATGGCTTCCGCAGCCTGAAAGAGGGAGAGCCGGTGGAGTTCACCTTTAAGAAGTCATCAAAAGGCCTGGAGTCTCTGCGGGTAACGGGTCCTGGAGGGGCACCATGTGCAGGCAGCGAGAAGAGACCCAAAGGTGCCCAGAAACGGCGCTCTAAAGGGGATCGGTAAGTTCTCATGACTTGCTGTTTGGTCATACCACCAATTATACAAAAATGATATTGTTATGATAAATGATTTCCTCTGCATGTAATTTCTTCTGAAAACTAACATGATAGTAATTGTCTAAGCTTTTCAGTGAATAAATGAGTGTTACGTAACCCCTTCAGACCCTGGAATGGACATCACATGTTTTTTGTATGCATTTATAATATGAATAATGCCTGGTCACTGATTGGTCCCTGATCAACCAATCACAATGAAGGCATGACCCCTAACTTATTCTGACAGAGCTTTAGGCATCACATTAGACACGTGGAAGAGTAAGCACCATTTTTCCCTGGTATATACTAATCTATGGTCATGGTAACCTCATCACCTTGCACCTATTATAATCTTAATAGTATCTGGTAATAATATTCAAAGTTAATTTGAAGGTAATTTGAAATAATCTTTCAGAGTTGTACAACACAAGGTTTTTTAAAAGGTTTAATGTCCATCACAGGAACCTCATGACTCATGTATCAGTTTAATGTTAACGTTGTATGAACGTGTATTAATGTGTATGGATTATTAATATGATTATATTTTAGAGTATCGGGCACAGTGGCTTAGTGGTTAGTACTGTTGTCTCGCACCTCCAGGGATGGGGGTTCGCCCTGTGTGCGTGGAGTTAGCATGCTCTCCCCTTGCTTCAGGGGTTTCCTCCGGGTGCTTCGGTTTCCTCCGCCAGTCTAAAGACATGTGTTATAGGCTGAATGGCATTTCCATATTGTGCGTAGTGTGTGAATGGGTGTGTGAGTGTGCCCTGCGATAGGTTGGCACCCCATCCTGTGCCCTGAGTTCCCTGGGATAGGCTACTGGTTACCCTGCGACCTTTGTAAGATAAGCAGTAGAGTAAATGGATGGATGGATGGATGGATGGATGGATAGTTTAGAGTATAAAGTGACATTCAATCCAAAAAGTGGACCATGAGAATGATCACACATGCTTTTGACCTGGCTATAGTTAACAGTTCGTCTGAGTACAGGTAGGATGCCAAGAGGGCCAAGATCCCAAATAAAGACATCCTAGATCTCCTCCGCTTCAAAATGAACATGGCCCAGTGTCTGGTGAGGGTGCAAAAGCCTGTAATGCTACCAGCAAGTACACATGAACACACCCACTAACACACACACACACATATACACACATACTAAGACTCACAAACTGCAAGGAGCAAAAAGAATCAAACAGCAACCATTTTTCTATTATTGCATTATTCGTTGTTATGGTATATATGTTCTTTTCAAAATCTTTAACACTAGGTCACGTAGGGGTTAAAATATCAGGGTTCCTCCCAAAGCGTTCTTAAATTTTATGTTGCTTCAGTCGTGGTGTCCATTGCAGTGGACATGAAAAAAATCGAAAAAATATGAGTTGGCACAAATCTTTTTTTTTTAGACTCATTTCTATATTGGAGAGGAGAAAATATCAAGTGGGTAAAAACATTTTTGCACCACATTGGAAAAAAATGAGGTCTGAAGGCGTTAAGTAGAATTATTTCTAGTTCTAGTGTTTCTGCTGTTTTTCAAATAATCCTTTCGTCATCATTCGAAGAAAACCGAGGTAACCAGTTATAAAAAAAAACAAGGTGAGCAATGCACGGCTCATGTTGTTTAACAGAGGAAAATGATCGCATTTGAAGCGCTGGCCAAATGTAGCGCTTCTCGTCGTCTCCCCCCTCCTCCCCCTCCTCCCCCCCATCCCCCATAATTGTAACTGACCTGGATCAATAGGTTGTTTAAAATCTCAGGGTTTAGGAGTTAACCCTGTGGAGCGATCGCCTTACCCACCCCCACATAGCCAGAGCCCTCCTGCATTGCGCATTGTGGTTATTTTTATTTTGCTGTGAGAATATCAGGAAACCAGGAAGTTTGGGAAGAACGCACATTAACGAATAGCGGATGTAATTGAATCGTACATGCTCAGTAGATGCTTTGAGACAAGCAGTCCACTAAAGTGTTGCAGAGCTGAGCTTTTCTGTCGAGCGCTTCTGTCGACACGCCCTCACGTGCGTTCCCGCTCCCTAGCGTAATGTATGTTTCATAAGTCTCGTTACTTTGCTTTGCTTTGCTGTGTGTACTTTCCCCTGCTGGGAGCCATTGACACTGTCGTGGTGCTACTGGGTGCGGATCAAGGATCAAATCCTGTCTATTTAATTAATAACAGATGTAGATGCCTTAGGAAGGTCATAGGTGACCGTTCCTATGGCAACAGCGGGCTTCAGCAAGCAGGGTAGGGGGTGGGTGGCAGAGAGCAGGGGTCAGAGGTGAAAGGTCACACTGCTGTATTAAAACAAAGAGCCAAAGAGATGCCCGTTTCCCTCTTCTGGTTCCATCTCCCTGTCCACGCTCAAGCCGATCAATAGATGATGTGTGTGTGTGTGTGTGTGTGTGTGTGTGTGTGTGTGTGTGTGGGGAAGTGGAAATGTGTAGGGGGTTGGGAGCTGGAGAAGCTAAGAGAAAGGATCACAGGCTAGGTAAAGTGCTGCCAGTCCATTACAGGTCAAAATACTGATATGGTTGAAGATATTTCAAGAAATTTGTATCCACATATGTGCTAATATTGTGATATTTATTTATTGCATAGTTTAAATGTACACGCATACGCTTTTGTGTGAACTCTTCAGTGACTTGCTTGGGGTGAGACTGTTTATGTCGTACAATACAGCTGCCAATCAAAACCTGTGAGGTTTTCAGTCCACAGTTTTCTTTATTTCGCTCCACTTTTTTTTTTAAAAAAACCTAATTGTATTATGCTTCATGTATTACAACATGAGCAATGATATTGATTATTTAATATATCTACCTGCTGCGGAAGATGGATGTTTTTTTTAGCAGGCAGGTTTAAATGCCGTAATGATCTAGAGTGGATAGGGTTGAGATGCTGTTTCTGTATTTTTGAGTTGGGGAAACTAATATTAAAGCTCATAGGTGCGAATCTCAAAAATTTCACTTGTTTGTTTCCACACAATCTCAAAAGTTTAAATGCATTGCCCTCTATTTTCTATATATATATATATATATATATATATATATATATATATATATATATATATTCATAAAAAAATCCAGTCAGACACTGAATCAATCACTTGCATGCTCAAGTTATTTTACTCAATTAAAAGTAGAAGTAGGGAGCAAAAAATCTGCCAGAGTGAAAGTCAAAAATTATCTACATTTAAACCTACAAGAGTATTAAGAGTTCAAGTAAATATTTTTAGCTGATCGATGAAATACAATACAATACAATACAATACCATTCAGACATGAATATATGTATATGTATGTATGTATGTATGTATGTATGTAAGTACTGTACTGTGCAGAAGTCTTGTGCACATGTTAGAAAATGCTGTAAAGCAAACATGCCTTCAAAAAAAATGAAATTAAACATTTTCTACCTAAAATTCATCCACTAAAAATAGCAGTAATAAGCAATAAATTACACAGCGTCAGAACCTGATGTGCCAAAGCCTTTGCCTGGCATCGGTAATCTCAGGTACACTTCATAAAGTTTTATGAGAACATTGACACTTTGGACGTTTTTCTAAGAATCCTGGAGAATCTGCGACAGTTCTTCTGAAGACTTTAAAATACAAAAATATAAACATAACACAGTAACATTTGTAAAATAAAAAGTGTACATTCTTTCCTTAGAATGTAGAAGACATCAAGCAAACATCCAAAGCAAAATTTGTGTAATAATACTGTATAATAATTTGTATAACAGTACTGTATGTATGTATGTATGTATGTGTAATAAATGCTTAATAATGTAAAACAAAAACAACAGATTGGCTTAGCATCTGGGCTAAGATGAAAATAGAAATGATGGCCGTTGAATACGTTAAAGGTCAAAATGAAAATTCAAGGCGGAAAAAAAATGTTTTCCAAAATAGTGCTTGAGTACAGTAACAAAGTACAATTGCTCATTTTTATTTTTTCACCCCAAGTAAAACTAAGAAAAGTAAAAAGAAATAAAATAATAATATTAATGTGAATTTATCTCCATGCCTATCTAGGTGTTATAACTGCGGTGGCCCGGACCATCATGCCAAAGAATGCCAGCTGCCCCCTCAGCCCAAGAAGTGCCATTTTTGCCAAAGCATGTCTCACATGGTAGCCAACTGTCCAATCAAAGCACAGCAGGCATCGCCGGGATCTCAGGGAACCCCCGCGTCACTGGCAGGAGAAGAAATCCTGAGCCACACAGCCTCACCACCTGATACCTCGGATTGAATGCGGGACGGTGAAACGGGATTACAGTCAGGGATAACACAAGCACCAATCATGCTGCTCTTCAGCCTATCTCAGGTTTTTCCTTTTCTAACAGCGTTAATGAATGTCGTCTCTCACTAGCATGACGTTATAGTAAAAATCAGTCATTTATAGTAGTGAGAGATTTTTCTTTTAAATACTTCAGCATACTAAAGACTATGTAACCTTTGCGGCGTGGATCAAACCTTCGCGTTTTGGTCTTAATACGTTCGGATTCTGCCATATTTTCTTCCGCAACTTCAGATCTGTTCATGCGAGATGAAGATTGTAGAAACTGGTCCATTTAAGAGTGATCAGTTTTCATTGATCTTCATTTGCAGGATTGTAGCAGGGATGTGATAGTGTAATCTTTTTTTGTGTGTGTTAGCTAGCTAAGTGTCTTAGATTTGTATGGAAACAATCAAAAACAAACTATGTTTACATTTTGCAATAAGCCTGGATGCTAAATCACATTTGTGAAGCACATTTTTCTTGCGTTCTCATTTTAGGAAGACAAAGCCAGTGCTGTCATTTCATTGTTCAAAGCCAAAGAACATAAACTCATTTACTGCTTTTTGTATTTGCTGTTATACTTCATTTAGAGTGAATGAGGTTTGCCATAGACCTCTTCATGGTTTACATAGTTTCATTCCTATAGCCAGCTGAATGTTATGTTTGGTGGTAAAGCTGTTGAACCATGTGAATATCATGCCGTTACATGCACTGTTGTGCAGCGTGAATTATCCTGGGCCTGCATTTCCAAATATTGGCTAGTAATTGCTGTAAGATTACACTGACCGTGTGTCCCAATACCGTTCTTAACACGCACTTATCCCCTCAGAACAACCCTAGCCAAAAGCAGTGATCTCCTTTGTGTCTATTACATTTTACCAATATATATACACACACACACACACACACACACACATAGATATCAGCATGATAACTAGCTGCAAAGCTAGCTTGCAAGTGAGTTAGAATAAATGAGAAGAATAAAGACAAAGTAAAGAAGTTATATTAGCTGTCAAGTATAGACAGAGTAGTTGGGTATACAGTATATAAAACCCAATTCTAAAGCCACTGATCAATCCATCATCCCCTGTTCATACTTCTAGCATCAGATCGCAATGTCTGCTGGCCAAGGTCTGCTCCTATGTGTGCAGTCATATGACCCTGAGATCGACAAGTGCAGTCTTAAGAGCAGTATTGGAGCATCACTTTATTTTTTTTGGATCATACATTTGGGAATCCATGGCCGAGTTAACTTGTTGCACTGTCACTTGTCATTTCATTTCAGAAGTTATCGTTGGTGACTATTTAATGTTAGCTGGTTACGTTAAACTTTCTAGTCCCAACATATCAGGGCATTTCAGAGAAACTTCCCAAATGGGGATTCATTCTGCTCATATTTGTTGTATGAGATATGCTTAGATATGGCTAGTAAAGGAGATTATTTTTTTTCCGGATTATGCGTATTATTCCAGTTTTAGAGTGAATGGCATGTTTACTCAGAGTTGACTCCTCTTTTATAGGGGACTCTGACGACCATGTCCATGTTCTAATATAAATACTAATTGTAATCTTTGTATAACTTGATTATTTATTTGTAGCTCAGGTTTACCTCGGAATTTATGTTAACATGGTGGAGATACTAGTTCTCAATCACAGCTAGATTTAGGCTATTAAAATATTCTCGCAATATTTGTTGCAGGTATAAGCTTGTGATTAGTGTCTTCTATATATTTAATCTATGCCAAAATGTGAAGCAATCCAAATACTCCACTAACTATATAATAAGGGCATTCAAAGTGAACCTAAATTTCAGTTCAGTATTTCAGCCATATTGTCACTATGACTACAGTCAGGTAATTGAGAGTTCCTTGCTTGTTTCTGTCTCAGAGAAAATCACAAATGTGGGCTTTCTGGAATATGATCTAAAAAGCGTTGCCAATTTGCTTACAAAAAAAGAAGAAAAGATACAGATCTTGCCCAAAAAAAGTCAAGCCAAAATTACAATGGTACTCTGGTATATTGTATTAGAAAACCCTGTTTACTTTAAAAGGATGGTTGAGAAAGGTTTCAGGCCATTCTGAATGTCTCACGGTAAATCGAAGTGACTGATTTGCGGTATAACCTTGAAGATACTTTCCCACGTAGCCGAAGAGCATTATCAGTTAGGAAATTCAAATGCCATTTAAACCCTGTCTTATGCAGCTTTATTAAACACCGTATATGATGATCTTAAGAAACATTGTATGTGTGAATCACACACAATGTGAATAGCCGTTTAGCTGAGGAGCCTAGACTTACATTTATGTGCCATGAAACGGTTGGTGAGAATTATTTTTAGCATCTGGATTTATACTTTGCAGCAATCTGCACCGTAACACAGACACGTGCACATCCGTACTGCCAAATCAATCACTTCTGAAATGCATGAGACCTGCTCCAGTCTTGTATATTGTTCTTGTATATTTCCCCACATAATAATATAATTGTTTTATTCTCTATTTGCATGGTAGTTGATGTTAGAGTAGAATAGTGCCATGTAGGCATAGCTCTTCAGTTGAAAACAAAGCTGCTGATTAGTAGTGATTAGAAGTATTCCAACTGAGTATTTGCTGTGTCTACAGTAATCTTTTTTTCTTGTTGTATTTGGGACTGGGTTATTTCTTCCTTCGTTTTTTTTTAAAAAAGAGAAAACAAGGCATATACCTTGTTCAGAATCTATACAAGTCTACCTCAGGATGTTGAAATGTAAGTGGACCTGGACTGAGTCTGCCCCTCTAACCAGTGCAGTGTCCAATTAAATGTGTAATGAAAGGTGTACGTGTGTGTATGTGTGTGTGTGTGTGTGCATGTTATTTAGTTTTTAGTGCTAAAATTAATTTTGGGTGTAATAGCAAAGTCAGGTGTTGTCAGACTTGGAATGCAAGTTCTTTTGCAAGATTTCAGTGACTTTCGAACAAAAGCTGAAATGCTGTTAGAAATTCACGTTGAGGTTAAAATACACGCAGCGGTTTGTGCGAACCCCTTAAACATTGTCTTGTCGTTTTCTCCGGAGAAGACAACACTGCTATTCTCAAAAATATTAATGGATGGAATCGTTAAAGATGAGAATTAGACCACCGTAGGAGCAATTTCATAAATGTCAAAATATCTTAAAATGTGCCTATAAAAGCTGCATTGTGCACAGTGGGTACTTCTCCCAAGCCATTTGAAATAGATACAAATCCAATATCTATACTTCGAATTGAAACGTTTTCTAAGTTCATTAAGGTATTTAATGGCTTCAGTCTGACATTACTTATTTAATAATTGATGCCCATGGTTTTTGTTTGAAGCACAAGCAGGAATCACGTCTCATTTCTATAATATTCTTTGTGGCTTGAGTTTGTGTTGTTTTGTACATTTTATGTTGCTGTAAAACCCTGTGCATTACATTCAGTGTTCAGTGAAGATTGAAATACCTATTTTGTATTCAAATGACCAAAGAATGTAGCCATGTTGTGGCAAGCTAGTGGGTTCATTATGGAGCCTCATCTGAATGGCCTCAACAATCACCCAAGTATATGGGTTCAGCTGTCAGCTTTATCTTTTTCAACATATTGTGACAAAGCATGCAAAGAATGTTGTGACCAAGAATGTTTTAGTGTGACTATTCACTACTTGCTTTCTAGTGAATAAATATCTTTAAAATATTACACAATTGCAGTATGTTTTCCTTCTGTCTTTTAAAAGATGATTATCATGTCTCTTTTTAATCTCAGTGTAGTTTACTATTACAAAATGGACAATATATTGTACCTTGCTATGCTCGTAAATGTCTGTCCTAGATCTGGATTTTATTTGAGATTCTACACCCTGTGTACAGGCACTACATAGGGCATGAAATAATGGTTTTTGTTTCACCCCTCCTAACTGCTACTGGTGGCGAGATACACCCGGATAACTCCTTCTACATGAGCTCATACTGGCTGATATCTGCAACTAGACGTACCCTCGACATGCCACACTAGACCACAGCTCTGGGGCTGGAATTAGATTTCCCCACACACAACACAATTGCCCTTATTCCTCCTCAGTTGGGATTGCCCCCATAGAACATGCTATCCCGAGTCGACAGCCTCATAGGCATATTACTACAATTTTTAAAAGGGCAAGACACTTCCATCCTCAATGATTCCCCTAGGAGCTTGGAGGGGGACCTCCCTCTTATGGACTACAGTCACTTAAGGACCCATTTCTGCCCAAGTTCATAACACCCAACTTTTTGGTCGACTGACATTGCAACCTACATAGCCTGCAGAGTGTTCCTTGCTGTATCTAGTACATGCTGCATGGTATTATTTAGACCAGACAGCATCCACCCAATACTCAAACCAGCTGTTCATCTGCCATGGATGAAAAATACAAGGGGCATCCTCACTTAAGCCTAGAGGCTGGCTTGGTGGGTGGTGGAAATAATCACCATGTCCTATAGGATGGCTGGATGCCTAGCTCTTACTGTGACAAGCCACTCTAGGTGGTGTCTTCCCCCTTCATGGGCATTATTAAAAGGCTAGAGTGATGCTCCAGGAGATCTGTGCTGCTGCTACCTGGGCAACACCAGTCACCTTCTCTAGGTTGTACAAGGTTAACATCACCCTTCCATTGGTCTGAGTGTGGCAGTAATCTTTGAGCACCTTTCATGGTAGTCCGTAGGTAAGCCCTGTTACTCTTGACATTATCGGCATACATTATCCAGTTGTTTCTCACTGTTTACCCTAGTTGATGCACTATATGTCCATGTCTAGCTGCCCTCTAAAAAGAGTCTGATTTGTCCAGATTATTTGTCCTATCTCCAGACTCTTTGAAATGGTACGCAGTCAACAAATTTCCTGTGGTTTAACTCTGTTACATAGCCACAACACTATCAGGAGTCAGCCAGATTAGAATATTTCATTTAGTTCACATTTGTACCACCAGAGTAATTTCACAACACAGCCGTATCTATACCAGAACTCAAGCATATTAAAAAAATTTTTGGCCCACATCTGAGTCTTATGTGGCATATTTATGGCTGAGTTCTGGGCTCTTCTGTGGCCCACATATGGCTGACCTACCAAAAGGAAGTGGAACTACAGATCTTTAGCAAAACTGCATAAAGCCTATTTAACCTACTCACAATATAAATAAACATTTGAATCAAAATGTCCTATTAATACCATTTACTGTATGTTATATATCCGTTTCAATAGGTTTTCAATAGTATGGATGGATTATTTATTGCTCAAAAGTGTTTTTGGTTTCGTGTAATAAAAAGCTTTCAAATTAGTTCCAAAACTGTTTTCCTTTCCACCTAATTACTACTACTGCTTCTTGATGGAAATTATAGTATATTGTAAATATCTAAATAGTTGGTTTGACTAACTCACTTTCAGTAACTGCTTTATCCTTGTCAGGGTCAATGTGGATTCGGAGCCGTCCTAGTAGAGCACTGTGCATGAAGTGGGAATACACCCTGAATGCCAGTCCATCACAAGGCACCATTCACACACACTCACACCTAGGGGCAATTTATCTTAGCCAGTCCACATACTGGCAAGTTTTTGGGTAGTGGGAGGAAACCGGAAAACCCTGAAGAAACTCACTTGGACACAGAGACTCCACACAGAAACACCAGAAAATCTTCAAGATTTGATGTGCACTTTTAAAGCATGCATTACCTACTTTCCCCTGAAAAGAGCTGGCAACACTGCCAGTGTGTGATCCAAATATGTATGCCACGTGTTCCCAAACTAAGGATTGTGACCCCACCTGGGGTGGCTTGATTTACAAATGGGGTTGCGAGAGAAAATCTCAATCTACTCTTTTGTTTCATTCATTTATTTTACAATTTAATATTAGAAATTTTTGAAGCTGGATGTGTATGCTAATATTTTGAAATGTTACAGGGAGTCCCAATCAGACAAGCCACATTTAAATTAACAGGGTCCATTCATAGGCTTATTTTAGTTTTGTTCACTATCCTGACAGGCTGCAGTAGCATAGTTCAGCACCTCCGTGGAGTTGTTTCTCAAATCGCATACTTGTGTACTATTCTGGACCATTACTGAGTACTAATGCTAACCGGTTTTCCTATTACAGTTAGTGTTTGAATTTTAAAAAGCCTTCGAACCTACCAAATGATTTGTTCTGTGTACCAGTCTTCTGGACTTTCTAGAGTAGTAAATACCTGAGGAAAGGTCAAAGGTCAGAGTTTTTGATTTGAGACACAGCTCTTGACAATAATCACGACGACTAGGGAAAACAGCTCACCAGTGTGTTTGACTTTGCTGTGCATAAAATGGATAAATATTTTATAGTTTCACAGTATGAATTAAAAGGGAGTGAATATCCCAATAAATCTTCCAGATGTACATAAGATACGCAGCGAGAGTGAACAATGTCGCTTGCATTACCGCTGCTTGTCCACACCCATGCAAAATCATGTGTCAAGTATAAACCTGGCTGCCATGAACAAATCTGGAAGTGGATTTTTTTCCTATAACAACACAACACTGCCCAATAGACTGGTAAGTCAGTGCAAGGAGTATTCTTTTTTTAAATTTTTTTTTTAAGTTAATTATGTGACACATACATTTGTTTCTGGCATAATAAAATGTTTAAATGCTACACTAGTCCTATATTATATATCTCTATTGTGGTCAAGGTCACAGAAAATTCATAATGTCCATTTGGGAAAAGTTTGGGAACCCCTTGATATATGCTGTCTGGATAAGACAGCTCTTGAACGTGCACTGAATTTGAACTTCCACACAGATTTGTGCAGAAGGCAGACACAGAAATGCATCCACCTACGTGCAGAGGAATTTGGAGGCACCACAGGGTGTCCCAGCAGTCTCCATATATAGGGGACTATTTTTGCCAGCACCACGGCAGCTGTGCCTTCATCACTGGATGTTCGTGGACGTCCACTTCTCAGTCGGTCCGCAACACTGTCAGGCTTTTTCGAAGTTGTGTGCGATGTGCTTGGCCTGTTTCCTGTTAAAGTCCACTGCAACCCTGAGACAGCTTCCCGATCCAGCCATGAGAATAATTTCAGTATGTTCTTCTTTTGTCAAAGGCACTCATAAAGACTATCTGAAATAATATACATATTATTAAACTAAGAATATATATATATATATATATATATATATTTTTTTTTTTTTTTTACTAAAAAAGTGTTCATTTCCCCTATGTATTAGGGCTGCACGATATTGAAGAAAAACTGAAATTGACATAACCAACATACATGTTTCATGTTTTATTTCTTGCGGAAAAGAAAGCATTCTCTCCTCTATTGTCTGCGTCGCCCTAAAACTTTGACTTTCCGTAACTTTCTGAAGTG
>JAKKZN010000029.1:8046925-8062291 GCA_033441825.1 Pangasius elongatus
AGAGAGAGAGAGAGAGAGCGAGCCTGATGGGACTGCATGTCCAAGGGATGCAGCTCTAGTTAATAATTCAGACAAGGCTCATTATCATGGCAGTGCAGATCTCACTCTGATTCCACCTTAATTACAGCTGCAATGCTTCAATCCTGCACACACTCCTTCAATGCCACAGAGACACTATTTTGTGCTTTTTTTTTTTTTTTACTGAGTGACTCTCCTTTTATGACATACCTCTGTGCTTAGGTACTATGTTATATGCTAATTGTACAGTAAACTGTTTCCAAGGTATTGACTCATTTGCACTTTCATAAAAGGGAATGTATTCAGGGCCATAACCAGAATCAAGCATTGAAAAAAAAAAGTGACCCACTTCATAGCTAATATACCACAATGTGTACTACATCAAATGCTAATTTGTAAGCTCTCGTATTATACTAGCATTCTTACATTTACTGCTCAGACTTAAGTTTAAGTATTGTTTAATTTTACATTTATATATTAGGTACATATATATTTCAGGTTTACATTTATCTCTTTCTCTCTTTCTCCTACTTTTCTTTCTTGCTTCTCCTCACTAATTACTGAAAAAGCATACATTAAAAATGCAACGTACCCTGCAGCTAACATGGCGTACATAAGCTAATGTTACTGCAACTAGCATGCTGATTTGGCTAGCGACATTACGAGTGGTTTGTATTGTAGAAACTGACATAAACACTCACATTTATGCCATAATTCAAACATTTGAATCACAGCTATCTCTGAACACGAGGTTAAAGTCTGGTAGCATAGTGTCTCCTGAGAGCTAAACAAAATGGCTGATTAAGTCTATGGGGAAGCTTAGTGTCTCCACAGCTACTCTGAGGTCAGTTTGGAACCAATCACTTCTGAATGGTCGGTCAATTTTTTCCTCAAAGAAGGCTATATTCCGCCTCCACATTATCAGGATTTTGTTGTTAATTTCCTTTTTTGAATCTGACAGCTGGAGAGTGCTCCATAGGAGGTTAAAAAACAAAATCTTCCTAAACTACCAGGGTCCGGACCTTGGTGTTTTTATAGCTAATCACAGCCATGCGTGCACTTATGTTGTTATTGCACACTGGCACATGTTTTCCAGTAACCCCAGTTGTGTTTTACCTAAACCATAGTATCAAAACTCCTTCGAGACTTTCTGCGAAACACTTCAGACAGTGCTCTACTTTTAAGCACAAATTTCATGAATAACCCCCATTCCAGGTTTTGGGAACACTAAGACATAAAATACAAACTGTTCAAATCAGTGAACTCAGAAACTCCTTATGATGATTCACTCTACAGAGCTTTTCTCTATATTTCTGTAAATATAATTTTCCATACATAGTATAATGCAAAAATAAATTTACAGGAAAGTGGAATACAATTAGAAACCATTACATATTATAAAGCGTCACATTAATTTCTTGTATGAAAATGGTTACTTCTGACAGCCATGGTTCAAGGTCCTAAAAGGTCCTAAATATGGCTCCACACACGTAAATGAAAACAGCAATAAGAAGAATAACTGCTGTACGATGGAGGAAATGGAGGGAGAGGAAGAGCAAAGTATAGTGATTGAGATAGAGCTGGAGATAAAAGACAAGGAAGATTAAGAGGAAGAGAGATAAACAGTCTCAAATGAAAGTTCATTGTGAAGTACCTAACGTTCTCTGGTCAAATCGAAATAGGCAAGTAGGTTTTGGTATTGAACCAAATTCATTATGCCATCAATCTTCCCAAGAGCCCCTGGAATAACAGCCATCAATGATCCACCACTATATTATACAGTGGATATGAGATGCTTTTCCGTATACGGTATATGGTTCAAACATGCAGTGGATTGCAGAGACAAAAAAAAAAAAAAAAGATTTTGTTTTCATCTGAACACAACACATGAGTACAGTGCACACTACATGATTTCTCAGTCACCGACTAATTTTGGGGCTTAGTGACTACATCCCCCAGCTCTGTGACTACTTGCTGCGCGGTCTCGCAGTGACTGGTCGTGTAGTGTGAACGGTTCAGCAGTGCAGTTTTCTCAGTCTGCGAGCGATCACAGAGGCTCCAATATTTTCAAGCTGTGGAATCACTTAGTGCAAACCCCTCTGTGACTCACTGCAANGCAATGAGAAACAGCCAATGAGAGGAAATCAAATTCATGTACTGTCATGTGCAGCAGATCCCTGAATCCAGTTTATCGTCCATCTATATGTGCAGGATGGCGAAGGCAAAATGTAAGCAAAATAATAACGCTTCTGTAAGAAATTATTCGGCATGTCATACCCAAATGGTCACTCCAGTTCTCTTTGCAGAACAGACGATTCGTACTGCCAGACAAAGCAAGCTTTTCTCTACATTTTCTCTTACTTCTCTTTTTTCTTGTTTTTGTACAAAATAGTGACACGATAGAAACCTTTTGTTTATTTTCATGAAAGTGGTATTTAGGGATCAGGCATGCTTTGGTGGGGATCTCTCCAAGTGAAAGATTGTGTAGTTGTTTGCCAGCCTTACTGTGTGCGATCGTGTAGCGTGCACTCTTCTATGTGCACAAAACAACAGATTGCAAGTGATTAAAGTCATGTAGTGTAAGAGGGGCAGCGTTTCAGGGATTTTGAAAGTCATGGAGTGTGTACTCTGCTTTACTTGTTGTTATGGAGGAGATCATTTTGAAACCTGACAACCCCAAAAATCAAAGCTGACACAGTTTGGGCTCTTCTTTGACTTTATCACTAACCTTCTCACTGTGTCGGGGCCAACATACTCATAAGTACTCTCAACATTCATCTTTCTCTTTTGCGTTGAAAGCCCCTTGTGGTGATGGAGGACAAAGGGATTTTACATGTTTCCAATGTCATTTATAGACTAAAGGAAAAATGACATGGCAAAAAAAAAAAGGTTTCTAGAGACCGAAAACAAGTTGACAGTTTGTTTTACAGTTATTTTAAATATTCTTTAGATAGATAAAACGTTATTAAGTTTGTCTATTGGAAATGTAAATAGTTTCTCCCCATTTGACTGAGTGAAAAATAGTGTGTGATTTTTGCCCATTCTCTTAATTAGCACCAAAAATTATGGAGTTGATTATCCCTTTTGTTAGCTGAAAGAGATCAGTCGAAGATCGGTTATGTGTTGGTATCATGAGGTACTTACATTTTTAATCAGAAATTCATGCGGCTCTCTCCCATTGGACAAGCAGAGATGGATGAGCCATAATCAGCGACAGGAGAACGGCAGTGATTAATGCAGCCTCTGCGGACTGTGCAACGGAGCTCACGATACCCTCCAGTGTCCCACTTTGATGCCTCTGCTTCAAGATATACAGCCTCGCTATTGCCTTGTAAAATAGAAGAATTACAACACATGCTTTGCTGTTGTTAGTGGTTTGAGATGTAGCCATGCAGTTAGACAATGTTCCTCATCTTAAGCGGTTTTGTTGCACTCTTTGTGTACCAGATGCATGGCCTGTGTACGGTGCTTTGTCCCGATCTGTTGCAGTGTCGTTCAGACATTTTTCCACATTTAGTTCGGATGCAAGCACAAGAGCTGTGACATATTGTGTATCTAATATTTTACTTTATAAGCTATGCATTCATGCTCTATGAATGTATAACATGAAGCCTATAGCTAATGTATAGAACGTGTACATGTGTTTGGGAATGTAGACATAAAGGGAAGACGATGAAGCAGGCAGACTTGGGGTATAAAATGGCAGCTGAGTGTGGAGGATTTGCATGTCAGTTTGATGAAAATAGGTCATGATGCAGGCCATGCTGCATTTAGTATGCTGCCCATGTGTCTATTGACTTCCCGAGACCACACATAGCCTTGGATGAACCCTATTCTCCTCTCTCCCTGTCTGTCTGTCTCTCTCCCTCTCTCACGTACTGTGTAATTCAACATTTCATCTTCTGATGCTGTCTTTTTTAATCTAAGCGTTTGCATGATAGCTTTGATGCAAGACACTGCGTGATACTCACTCACTCTCTCTCTCTCTCTCTCTCTCTCTCTCTCTCTCTCTCTCCTTCCCTCCCGCCCTCGCTTTTATTTTTAACTGGTCGTGCCATCGCCGCTATTGATTTGTTGCTTTCTCCTAAATTTCGGCTGCATCATATCTGGGATTTCATTAAGGATCTTTATTCTCTTTGATGATCTGCTACTAGATTAGTGTGTTTTTGTAGCCACATCAATGTGTGTCTTAAATCTTGCATGCCAACAGTGTGCTAATGGGCCTAGTAATGAAAGTGAAAGATTGAACAGGTTATCTATAAAGAACATCCTGAGAATATTTTTCATAAAATCAAATAAAAATAAGAAAGATAGAAAGAACTAAAAATAAGATACTTTGGTGGAACCAAAAACAATAGCACCACCAGCCAAAACAACAAAACTAAACAAAAAACATGTGAAATAGAGACTTGGGCTGATTTCTTTCTATCCCAGACTGTAGAAACATACCTTAGACTGTGTGTGAATTGGGCCTAATTTATTTAAGTCCACTTTGCTGTCACGTCCATAACACATCATCAGCAGCAAATGAGAAGGTACATCTGAAATACAACAGCGGGTCCAGCAAACATGAACGTGAAGGTGGATTACTTTCTCAGTAATTTGCATTTTGAGGACATACAAAGTACACATCATCCAGTCAAAGTCCAAATTACACAAAGGGACAAACAAGACAACTGTAGGTTTTGTGTCCTTGGGTTGAATAAAAGAGCTGGCTAATGGCAAGTGCATCTTTTTCTGTTTACTCTGTATAGATGGCATAATTAAGGACTTGAAACATTTGACCAAAAAATTCAGAATGCCGATGCCTAGCTCATTCAGAGAATGAGAGTGTTTTCCTGTTTGCATGTGTTAGGGATGTAACTGAATACAAATACATTATTCAGAATGAACAAATAAACAGATGCAATACAGAATATTAGGCACATAATTCTTTTTTTTTTTTTTGGTAAACAAAGCTTGCCAAAAAGGTTCACAGGCATCTGTTTGAGACTAGAGGTGTGCATTGGGCCGGGGATCCCACAGGACATAGCACAAAACTCGCATGAGCGAGAAGTTTTTACTTTCGTGTAGGTGTGTGGCACTGCATGATGCATTTACATTGTTCCTTAATCCGTAATTACTAACCGCCTGGCCAGGGTAAATTAGGCTATTCCTGCACACATCTCTAGCTGAGACCAATTATGAACTTGAGTGATGTAGCTGAGGTTGAGGAGCTGTCAGAGTCAGAAGTCACACACCATGCTGACAATGTGTCAGCATTTCTAACTCCAGTTTTACAGTGTTTTTGAGGGCATAGTGGTACAGTTAATTAAGAAAAATTACAGATAGTGGCATTGCGGTAAACCCCTGGTATGCATAATAGCTTTAATGCCTATATGAGGAGACTCTGCTTTGAGACTCAACTCTAAAGGCAATAATAATAACAGCAAGTTAGTCATGGGCTTAAGACTTCCCATACACTGTGTATAATGATATATAAACACAATCATAATCAATAATTATACAAATTAGGGACAAAAGATCCGAAAACACTGTGTCGTTATTATGATGAGTTTCAGTAGTGCGTTTGTATGGATTATGAATGCAAACCTGTCGCTTCTATGTAGTGACCATGGAATTATCTGAAGACTCGAGGAATGATAACTGGGAAAGTGAAGAATGTGGAAAAAGAAGATGAATGTTGGAGCTTGGAGTGCTGGTGAGAGAGAGGTCTGGTCTTGGTGTGAGGCTGTGATTGCATGACTGAGCTCAGTGAGCAGCCCTGTCTGTGCCTCGGATTAGAGTCTCTCTCTCTCTCTCTCTCTCTCTCTCTCTCTCTCGTAACTGTTAATGTTGTGCTCCACCCGCCGTGGCTTGGCTGAGTGATGCCTACTGACAGCACCACTTAAGTAGCGAGACTTTTGCTGACACACACACACATTAACACACACACACATGGACATACATCTAGAAAGTCCGTGTTCCTGGTGCTGCACACACACACTCACTCTTTCTTTAAATGCATCAATTCCCGTTATTTATCCTGTATGCAAATAAATTTGTACTGGTGAGAGCAAGCTTTGTGCATAAGCATGAACAAACATGCCCCTTTCTCAGTGTTTAGTGTATATTCAAATTACATCACTGCCACATTGTATTTTATATTTTGTGTGTGTATGTGTTGTATCTTGCTACTGACCATGCTGCTGTAACACAAGCATTTAACTCATGGGATCAGTAAAGTCTATCTATCTATCTATCTATCTATCTATCTATCTATCTATCTACCTACCTACCTACCTACCTACCTACCTACCTACCTACACCATCTAGAAACACCAGACACACAGGAATAAGCTTCTCTCTCTGTCTCACACACACACACGCATATACATAAACTCCCAGGAAGCAGACCCCTTCCTACTGGTGTCTGAGCTGCATCTATGAGGCTCAGCTGACATTAGAAATAAGGTTGATGTGAGAGATTCACTCACTTGGGCTGTCAGCCACTGCTGCTATACCTCCAAATATTCATATTCAGCACACACAATGAAGCCTGAAACGCTCTGGGCTAGCTCTCTGTGTAGAAAGGTCTTCCCAAATAGTCTACACATGCAGTCTATACATTCTCTGCTTGAGTCAAAATTTCATTTACTAAAAGTGGAATGACTGAAGAGGGAAATGAATTTTCCAACAAGGAACGTTAATTGCCTGGCTCTTTTTTCATTTTTTCATTCATTCATCTCCACAGTAACTGCTACTACTCCTAGTCAAGGTCTCAATGGATCATTCACACCTAAGGGCAATTTAGAGTGAATTCACATACTGGCATCTCTCTGGGTGACTGGAGGAAACTGGAGAACCTGGAAGAAACCCACATTGGCAAATGAAGAACATGCACAGAAACCCCACACAGACCAAAACCTGGGACCTTGGAGCTGTGAGATGGCAATTTGATTCATGTAAAAGAGATTTTAACCTGAGAGATGAAGGAAAAGCTAGTTTTTGTAAATATGAAACAGAATGGGATTTTAGTCTCTTGACTTACGTGACTTACATCTCTTACACCTGCTGTTAGGAAGATCTTTACATTTTGTTTATCATATTGTCTTTCATATTATTTGTGAAATGTTGACATTTCCAATTACATATAGTCCTGAAAACTACAGGCTTTCCAGAACCGAAATATATTTCTCATTAGATGCATCTTAACCACACGTAAAGTTATAATATTTCAAAGGCTGTGAAAAAGGATCAAATTTAAAGACTTTATTCCAACTGCGGTGCGTGAGCATCACAGCCATCATGACAGCCGGTATCTGATTACAAACTGAATTAATTAGGCTTATGTCTTTTTTTCACTGCAGTATGTAACTATCCAACAACTTGATCAAAGTGTGACATTTGCTGTGTGAAGAAATCACATTTATCTAGAAAAGTTTTAGACATCTTTAGGCAGACGGACTGCATTTACCACAACGGTTGTAGAATTCAGCCACAGTGACATCTGACAGGTTTTGTAAGACCTCAACACATTTAAAGTACTGAACTGAATGTTAGTGTATTCATAATGTGGGACTCTAGGATTTATATGCAAGATTTTCTAGATAAACAACCCAGTCTCAGGAGAAATGTGTGGTTGGAATTGATTTGTTTGCATACATGGAGTCATAAGAAAAGGAATGAGGATGATGAGCCCTTGTCCTACATCTAACCTTAAACTTTTCACAAGATTTCAGATTGGTAAAAATTTAAAAGTATGAGACTATATTGAGACAATATATGCTGACATGTCATATGTCTAGTGTGTGTGTGTGTGTGTGTGTGTGTGTGTGTGTGTGTGTGTGTGTGTGTGTGTGTGCGTATCTATAGAGTGTTACTATGGTGAGGGAGGGGCGCTTGCTTAGATTTGTGAGGACTAGTTTGTAGTTTTTCTTGTTTTAATGAAGTTCTCTAAAAGTTTTCTCAAAGACTTCACGTTCTACTGAACTTCGCACCCCCTCCCATCCAAATGGCCCCTCCCCACCCTGACACACTCACAAACACACACACACACACACACATACACACACGACCCAAACACACATTCCAGCGTCTTCATTAGCAATTCATGAGCAGTGTCTCATTAGACACTAAGTTTTAGCATGGGCCTCTGAAGTGGATGGCTGGAGCAGTTATTAATATTTCATATGTCTCCCATCGAGGAGCTAAAAAACTGAGTCGCCTCTCTCTTGCTACAAAGTCACTCAGGCTCTCCTTTTTCTCCTCTTCCTCTGGTTTTTACCCTCTGCTTCATTTTTGTTAAATTTCTCGTTCTCTCTTCTCTATTCTGTCTGCTGTGCTGACCTTAACTCAAACTGACTTAATTGGGCTGTCTTTGTTCCAGAAATGGCGAGCCGTCCTTCGCTTTTTCCGCTAAATGTAGACCAGAGAAAAGCATGGAGAAAGGAATGAGGAATAAGTGGAGGAAGTAAATTAAGACGATGAGAGAAAGAGTGAGAGGAAAAGAGGGAAAACTGTGTGCAGTGAGTGCTATAGAAAAAACAAAAAAAAACAGAAGACCCCAAATTAAACGTAAAACATCAGCACTCTAGAAGGATTTATATGTGTGTGTGTGTGTGTGTGTGTGTGTGCGCGTGTGTGTGCGCGCGCGTGTGTGTGTTGGGGTATGTCTGGAGTGTATGAGACAACTGGCAGACAGTGCATTCTGACCCTGAAATACACTCATGCATGAATAAGTCAATAAAGCCAGTGTCTGAGTGTATTTGAATATAGAAGTAAGTTCATGAGGGTGTGTACGTGTGTGTGTGTGTGTGTGTGTGTGTGTGTGTGTCTGAATGAGAGCAGATGAACAGGACCGACTCTGCCACTCATCCCCGAGTCTATGAGAACGAGACGCCACATTCCCTCTGAATGAGAAACAGACACACAGGGGGAGCGAGGCGCATCCTTTAAAAGACCACAATGAATATGGCATAAGCACATTGCTAAATATGTGTGTGTGTGTGTGTGCGTGTGTGTGTGTGTGTGTGTGTGTGATGAGGAGGGAAACATTTAGACGGTCCATTGTCTCATTCTTATCCCCTCAAGCCTAATTTATCAGCTAAGACAGATTTGTGCAGTATGTGTGTCAGAAGAATTGAAGCAGTGAAGAATGTCACAGAGGAAGAGTAGCAGCACAGGATGGAACCAATTCTAAGCTGAACACTGCAAAAAAAAAAAAAAAAATTTAAATAAAAAAATAAACTTCAGACAGTCAACTTTCTCTCTCTCTCTTTCTTTTCTTTTTTTTTGCTCTCTCATCTCTCCTCACTTGACTCCTCACTATAGAGCCTTGTCATGCCCCTGACTGATACCGTCTTTCCTCTCTTTCCCTCTCTTTCCCCTTTTTTCTCTCTCCTTTCAGTGCGTCATTACTACAGAGTGGCCGTGGCTTTGTGATGCGCCTCATTGCATCTTCTTGCGCCGGAGTATCATTGTAATTCCTGTTACATCTCCCAGGCTATAATGTATGCACAGTGTAACACAATGTCACTTACTGACTGTGAGAGAATTTCTCTGTTTTGTCTGTTGGTTGCTACACCCTTTGTATAGTTTCACCTGCGTCTTGCTTTGTAAACCCAAGAGTGTGTACACACTCCTTTGTTTCTCATATAACTTGTGATGAGTTGTGTTTATACATCATTGCTAAGCTGTGGTACATAGTTTTTTTGCCAGCTCAAAACTCCAGGGTTCCTTGGTGCCAATGCTGCCTTCAAGTCCTGTCAGCAATATCGGAATTACGACGTGAGCACACGTGAACAGCAACACGGTGTCGTAATTACAACTCTGAACACTGTCGTGTCAGTAACTCATATTCTTCTTTGAGCCCGACTTTGAGTTGGGGGCGTGTCAATAACAAAAAGTCAAGACGACCTTCGATATTTAAGTGATAATTATTCATATTCAATTCAATTCAGTTTTATTTGTATAGCGCTTTTAACAATGGACATTGTCACAAANGAAACCTTGAGAGGAACCAGGCTCAAAAGGGAACCCATCCTCATCTGGGTGCGACGGATAGTGCGATTATAAATAAACCCCTTCTATTATTGTGCGCTATAAGGACAAGTAGTGCAATTGTGCAACCAATAACTGTTCATATTAACTGTTCAGTCCTTTGTTTTCATTCATTAAAGCGAAATATGGCATAATCACCACCAACGAACTCGTACACATGAACTTCTGAGGACTTGAAGGCAGCAAAATCTGAGCTTGGGTAACTGTCGTTGGGGAATGATTCATGCACTCCCTGTTTTTGTGCAGGTTTCCCCTGTGTTGTCTAGTTTCCTCCCACCTCCCAAAAGCATATCAGTAGATGAATTGGTAATTCTAAATCGCCCCTGGTGTGAATGCGTCCCTACCTCACGCCTAGTGTTTCTGGGAGAGTGGAAAGTAACTCTGTAGACAGGGGTTAACTGAGAACAAAAATCAGGCCTGGAATTTGCTTTAATGTTTCTCTCTAGATTTGTCCAAAGTACCAGATGAAAGTGCATCAACTAGTATTACAACTTATACTACATTAGATCCAACACAGTAGTTGGATCTAGGAAAAGTCCTAGGCATCCTATTTTTTTTTTACTACAAACTTTGTTAGAGATTTTTATTTTATGACTTCTACATTACCGAGTCAGTACAAAAAGATTTTAGATTTCCAAACATAGTTTTCCAGCACGACACTAAACGTTAAAGAAAAATTTAACGTTTTGTATGTCAGTAAAGAAATCAAAGTCGCTAAAGAAAGCAGCAGATTACATAAGAGACCAAAAAAACATAATGAAGGCTGCCGGGTTTCGCTGCAAAAATAAGAAGCGAGTCGACAGTCAAAGTCTCCAGAAGAGTTGAGGCCGGTTCTGTAAGAGTCTCAGTAACACTTACAGCTCATTTCCTTATCAAACTGCACACACTGCACCTGAGACTACTGATTTTTTTTCACACCAAATATTGACTTTGTTTCATTTATCAGTGTATACTTCTGTTTATAGTATTTATTTAAAATGTAGAAACATTTAATTTCGTTATTTTTGGCACCGTCTTTGCTCTACAGCATTTCTTTGCACGTGCCTAAGGCTTTTGCACAGTACTGTATATCACATAAATAAAAACATTATCGCCAAAAAACAACATTTCGTGCAAAAATGTAAATCATATATTCTATAGCATTGTATATCACAACATTACATCAGAGGGACAGGTCATGTTGGACGTTTGGGGGACAAAGTTAGGGAGGCCAGATTAAGATGGTTTGGACATGTNGAGGAGGTATATGGAGGTAATAAATGAGGAGATGAAGCTAGTGGGTGCAAGTGTTGAGGATGCAGAAGATAGGGACACAGGGAGCTGACAATCGCAGCTTAGCAGACTGAACTAATCAGAAGTGAGTAACATCATGCTAACAGCTAACATTTATTTACTGTTTTGTGCATGCAGATTTCCAGAAGTCTTTCAAAATAACTAGCTAATCTAATTTCAAAACTCGGAATGTCTCTGTATTCTCAGTAGCCTAAAGAATTTACAGCCTAAAAGCGCACATTTTGAAGATGCCCATGTTACCGCACTGCATTGCCACATGACTTGCAAGCCTGGCTGTGTTTGCAGAGAAGAGAAAATTTACACGTAAATTGGGCTACTCCTAATATGTTTTAAAATAGGTCAAATTATTTATTACGTAGTGATCTTATTTGAATAGCGGAGTGGGAGATAGGGGCGTGGTTAAATTACAGTGACACAGAAGGTGATATATATATATATATAGAAGGTGAGAGCATTCCAGTGAAAGTTTGATCGTTTGCTATGCAGAATGTTGATGTGCGAATGTGTAGAAGACGAGTGCTGCAGACGAATTGCATGCGAACATTTTTTCCCGTGAGACTGGGTTGGTAAATACACACCAAAGCTGTTTATAATCATTTTTGTTTAACTGGTTCAGCCACCAAGTTCCCACCAAGTTGACGGAAGGGAACCTAAGGTCAGAGTGATGGCTCACTTCAGGTCACTTCAGGTTCCTCACTTCGAGCTGTTAGTAATAGTGCCCATTGTGTTGAGCACAATCACCTGAGCACAATTCAGTGCTGTACATCACTTCCTGGGGAAAGAAAATGGAGCTCTCAAACGCATCCTTGCTTATTTGCTGCATCGCCTTAACCCTGACAATTCTTCTTTCACTCCATCAATTTTCACAGCACATTCCCTCTCTTGCTTTCCCCTATGTTTTTCCGTCACACCTCCCCCCAAATCCTACACTGCTTGCTGCCTTCTTTGTAAACTCTTTCAACATCTCTTACCCCTAACCCCTTCTTACACCCCCGCAAACCAACTCACTCACTCACTCACACACACACACACACACACACACACACACACTCACACACACACACTCGCTCGCTCCTCTGTTGTCCTCTCCATATTCCTTTCTTTCTGTCGCTCCCTTTCTCTGCGTACTACGGTCAGGTCTCGTGGGGAAAGGTGGTTGGCAGAAAGCAGGCTTGCTGCCATAGCAACAGGAACCCTCCCTCTCCCACAGGTCTCCTTAGCAACTGGTAGCTTGGCATTGTTGTAATGAGCGGGCCCTATGTGCCAGGCTAACAGAGCACAAGTGTGTGTGTGTGTGTGTGTATTTGTGTGCCACATCTTTGTGTGTTGTACATGATTATAAAGTGCATGAGCACTGAAGGCATTCTTTTACTGTAAGCATGAATACATTTCCCAGCATCCAAAGAAAATCCCATAAATATCCTTGAGTACACAATGCGCCTTTGTCCTTTCGCATGAACTTGGACTTCATCTTAAACTATGCTATAAAATGCATTAATCTAGCTGTGCTTTAATTAAGAATCATGCGAGTGTGCTTCCTCATCTGTTTGCTCTTGATTAAAGTGATCAACTCTCTCCATGCCCTCGAACTGAAAGAATCGAAGCGTGACTTAATTAATGATTGACTAATTAATTGTGCATGCTCTGTCTAGGACAGAGGATGACTTTGTGCAAAAATGATAGTCAGTGTCACTGTCTTTTCATTCGCTATTTGGAAGAGAGGAGTGACACAATGGGCTTAGGACTACAGGATCTATCACTGAGCTCATTTATAAATGACTGACTTCACCTGGATGGCTGATATTGATTATAGATAATAAATTGTTATCAAGTCTTTATTGATAGAAAAACAAAAACTAGTGTACTATGTATGAGCTTGTGATCTCCCTAATGAATCTTCATGACTTTAAACTTGAACATCATTAGAAAATTACCATGATCATTTTGATAACTAGCTAATTTACTTAATGGTGGCGATGAACAAAACAGATACTCAGATACTGAAATCGCGCTCATGTTTGCCTGTAGCAAAGGGAAGCTAGTTTGTTAGCAGTTAACTTAGCTAGCTTACTTACTTAGCTAAGCATGTATTAATTAAATTGTTTAACAAATTTGTGATTGTTATAGTGTATTTGACCATTTTAGCTGCTGGTAGATAAAGTGCCGAGAAAATGACAAGCAAATCAAGAAATTGATACTGAAATCCTTTGTCTCTACCTGTGACAAAAGGATGCTAGTTTATCAGCAGTAAAGTAGCTACTGTATATAACTTAGCAGCACATAGGGCTGAATCCAAACAGCAAATTTCTGCATATTTATAGACCTATTTATGGAAGGTAAAGAAGTAGAAATGTAGACCATTTCAAACAGCTTCCTGGCTATTAAAGATACTAAACAATTTATTATTCAACAGAATTTGTTTCTGATGACTTCACGTGTCATCTTTAGGGGTACCTTAAGGGTGAATGGACATGGGCTAATTCATAAAAATATAATAATATTTAATTACAGCATTGGACATAAAGGTTGTGTGATTTTGTTTTTTTTTTCCTTCAGTAGGAGTAAGTGAGAATGAGAGAAAGAGATGTAGCGTAGAAGTATAGTCTGAGGTTGTAAGCGTATTAACTGTGGCGTCATTGTGAGCCACTTTGTCACGGGAAACCTGGCTGGACTCATGCTCTGTTGTGCCAGCCATTGGGATGGGAAAGTTTGGCTCATCATGCCCTCAAAGGCTATTTTGGTATGCAGGGCGGATTTTCTGATCCCCTGCTCTGCACTCAGATGCTCTTTAATCTGTTCAGTCTATTTTCAAACGCCCTCCTTCCTACCCCAGTCCACTCTGTCCATTTCTAGCCTACCTGTTCCCTCAGATCTCACTCCTCAAGGGGGAAAGGACTAGCTTGGCCTGTAAGTCCAAATGAGATCGGTCAAGGAGCTAACATCCAGGGGCTAGTTGCACCAGCTGAAGTTCAGTTATAAGTCAGGGTGTAATGTCAATCCTAAACCATGAGTTGAGCGTAGTTAGTTTAACTAGTCTGGTGAAAAACATTTTTGGGTAAAAAATTAGATGCGTCATAAAAGTAGTGGGTAAAGTGGTCATAGATAAAACCTTTGTCATACAGAGTGAAGTATTTCACTATCACCAGCCAATCAGAAACAGGATCCGACATAAACAGCAGTTAATATCCGTCTGTATTTGGTGTAATATATTTACTTCAAGTTAGTTATGTTTTAACTCTGTTAAGCTCTGTTCTGTCCCTGGTGGACTAGTGGTTAGGCCACAGCACTCTCACTGATGTGGCCCGGGTTCGATTCCCGGCCAGGGAACCAATCTCAGCCACTGGGGTTGTATGCAACAGTGCGCTCTCAGTGCCGGTCCCAAGCCCGGAAAAAATTGGGGAGGGTTGCGTCAGGAAGGGCATCCGGCGTAAAACTGTGCCAAATCAAATATGCGGACCAATGATCTGCTGTGGCAACCCCTAACGGGAGGAGCCGAAAGGGCGTTCGTTTTATGTGCTTGTTCTGTTCTGCTGCTTGTGCTCTAGTGCAACAAATTTAACAGCATTTTAGTAAAAAACCTTAGCAAAGAAAAATAACTAGCACTTGCAAACTTAATCTGCATCGAATGACAGTATAATATTACATTCATGGTAATGTACAGAATATGGTACGTGTATGCCATATCTATACCTATCTCAATTGGATAACATTTTGCACTACTAGATGAAAGAGCTTTCTACACTGACTAATATAAAAATAGCCATTGTCTTATAAGCTATAATGGTCTTATATGGTGAGGTATCCATATCCAGGAATCATATACCATGACTGTCTCCATGAAGAAATCCCCCTAACAAAATACAAAGAAAACAAAATGGATTTATCTGCACAAAGTCTTGTTTTACTCTGTGCATGGTAGCATTAGCCACGTTGAACGGAATCACAGAGTAGTTTTGTTGACATTGGTCCTTATAAGTTTTAAGTTATAACTTAGGGCTATGTTGAAACTACAGT
>JAKKZN010000029.1:8062391-8074169 GCA_033441825.1 Pangasius elongatus
GAATCACAGAGTAGTTTTGTTGACATTGGTCCTTATAAGTTTTAAGTTATAACTTAGGGCTATGTTGAAACTACAGTATGTCACTTGATGCAATCGGTAATCATTTGGTAGTTCATAAACTCAAACATAGTGGCCATTTACATTCAAACTAGGCTATGATAGAGCTGCACGGTCCTTTCGCTCACTTACTCTGGGCAGTGACAGACAACTCTGTGAAGAACAAAAGGAAGACTGTCTGTTGTCTGAGTTTTAACCGTGTCTTTTGTGTTTCCAAGGTTGTGATAGCAATTGTGAGCAATTTTCAGCAATTAGCATCTCTGTAATAATAGTTATTACAATAGTGGGTAGGCCAAATACAAAGAGATTTAGGCCACTGCTACAAACTCCTACCATTAAACCCATCTAATTTATGCAGATCAGGCAAGAACAAGAATCAGTGGGCACAGGCTCACTGCCACATGATTGGCTGAATAACTGCATGAATCAGCAGGTGTACAGGTATTCCTAACAAAGTGGCCAGTGAGTGTATGATACATACCAAATTAATATTACATATTTATAATATCATTAAGATCTACTTAACTATTGAATTAATTCTTTTTGCATCCTCTCTCTCAAGACATTACCCATTAATCCGAATGGCTGTGAGTTCATTTCCCCTCAAACAAATGAACGTTGCCCGTGACATCTTCCACAGGAAGTGTATCTTTAGCATTTGCTAATTTCCATCGATTGCCTCCAGACAGGCTTAGCAGATGAGCCCTCTTTCCCACACCCCTCTCATTTTAACTCTCCTTGCCTGTAATATGTTGTTTTGTCTCTCTGTCTCTCAATCTCCCTTCTTTGCTTTCCCTTCATAATGCACACAGTCAGTGTCTATCTTTTACCACACTTGTGCTTATTCAAAATATGTCTGGGAGAGAGAGAGACCCTTTGACATGGCTGTGTGACAAGGATTAATACATAATCGTTCAGCAAGGGTTGCAAAGCAGTTTTGGCCCTGCTAGCTACTAAGAACACTTCAGCAATCCCCACTTGAAAAGAATGTTCTGCACAGTATCGAAAGGAGCAATGCACAAAATATATAACAGAGGATTGCCTTTAATGCTCCAAGGAGCATGTTCTGCCAATTAGCACAGTGCTTTTCTTGAGTCCTTTATAGCAATTCAAAAACTATCCATCCACACATATTAACCTATGCAGAAGACATAGAAGCATCAATAAAAAAATCCCAGTTGAAAAACACTGAAAATGACCAATGCTGTCCACTTTGTCTAAACTATAATCTATCATTATTGTCCTTTCTTTTCTGTACCAAAGCTGGAGTTTGTGAAGTTATCCTAGTCTTGGCTATAGGCCAGACAACCAGTGGCCCCATTAACTACACCTCATTGATATATTTGATTAAGATGTCATCTTGACGTCTAGATCAGTGGCTATAATGTAGAATAAATGTCAGAGATGTCTCTTGCAATGAGTCGATGTTGCAGCAGCCTGATCTCATGGATTATGGCTCACATAACCTGTTTACAGAATCAAGTCTGCATGGTTTGGTTTTCTTTGTTGCAAGAAACAACTGCTACATTCCTAAAAGCGCAGTTCTGAGGAAAGCACTATCTGCCCTCTTCCGCTAGTGCCTAGTGCCACTATGATTGACTAGTGCCACTATGATTGACAGTATGCTACCCAGAGAACACAGCCAATTTTGCTTCCTTGGCTTGTTCACCTGAACTGTACATCAAACCAAAACAACACTTGGTTTATTTTAGGGACAGGATTAGCATTCATAACTCTTCATAGGATATTGAACAAATCTAACCACATTGCCCTTGTTTGTAAAATTTTCTCAAGACTATGTTTTCCAATGCCTCAGCAATGCTTTAAGGTAATCACTGAACTATCTTCCTTATGGTTTGAAGGTTATAAGCTGTAAAAATGCAAGACCTTGTAAAAGTGAGCAAAACCTCTTACATGACCCAAGAGTGTAGAATGTTCGTAATTGTTGCCAGACAGTTTATAGTGTTCGCTTCCAACTGTTGAAAGCCATAGACATTTATAGTGCTTATAGTGCATTTGAAAGATCTGTTTTGAATTTCTCAGTAATATTTCTGCCCTGAATATTTTGACCATCATCACTCAAAGCTTACTGCTCTCCTGGCCAACTAATGATCCTGCCAATCCAGGGTGCATCACAGCAGCTCCTGGGTTGACACCCACGTGACGAACAGCCAGATTTAACCAGGATTATCGCCAAACTTTCTGGGATTACCCTGACTGAGAGTGGGATTGCTTGTGATTGCTGGATTGCTGTGTGTGTCTGTGTGAGTGTGGTCATAAGATTGTGTATGGGTGTGGATTCCTATGGATGAATTGATGAATGTGAGTGTCTGGTGAGTGTGTACAAAAGTACGTATGAGTGTGATGGGAAGGGCTAGGCAGTCTACTGACTCACATGAGACCAACAAGGTGTTTGGGTCAAACATGGAGTCATAGGCTTGCTGTTCACAGAACATTCCCACAAGCCACACTCTGGTTGAGCAAAGCAGACTTAACAAGAGGATCTATGTTCTTTAAGGGATCACTGTTCTTTAGCATTAGAGGATAGAGATCAGGATAGAGGGGTCAAGCTACGCAATTATTTCTAGCTTGTCAGTTTCAGACTTATGGTATATGAGTCAAGGTTTTGAACAATTTGAATGATGAGTCAAGGTTTTGTACAAGCTTATTTGTGCACCCTGAGCTTTTGGTAGTTTGATGTTTGTTCTGAGCTACGGAGGTATTTAGGAGGTAGTGGTAGTTACCAAGCAAGTCATGCAGCTTATACTTGACTTGCTAATCACCAGTCCTTAGAGACATCTCCTGTGGCAGTGTGACTGAATGATTGAAGCTCCCTTGTCAGTTGGTGTGAGTCACCTGACAGTCACAGATGAATCCTAGAACATCAAGCTGCGTGTGCTTCTTTTTTGCCGTAATCCACCTCTTTCACTTCATACTTTTATCCTTAATCCACCTCATACACGTCCCGCCTTTCTCCCCAGCAATTAATGCTGTAGTCATGGTTACCCCACTGCAGCTAACGTCAGCTGTGGCATAGCTGTCAGAGGGCTGCTTTCTGATCGCCTGACACGGGGCATTTTTCGACACTGTCACACCGTTTGGCTTTGATTAAGTCAGCCCCTTGCCTGCCGTGGCTGCACAACATTGGACTATTACACCAGCATGGGGGCTTGTGTCATTTGGCTGAGCTGCTGGTTGAGAATAGGAGCTCCTTGGAGGGGGGCCAGAGAACATAAATACCCCTCACTTATCCAATTTCTCACTGCTTTGAAAAGGAGCGGAGTCAAAGTGGCACGGTTTTTCGCCTGATAGTGTGGGCTGGAGAATCAGCCCTTCAGAAATCCCAAGAGAGGGCGAGTGAGCGAGAGAAAGAGAGACAGAGAGAGAGAGAGAGACAGAGGGAGGGAGGCAGGGGGCTTTTTCAGATCAGCCAACTCTGGAGCTCATCTCCAGCTCAGCTCTCTATCGCACCAAGATAATTGGCTCACCTGGGTGCCCGATATACATTGACTAATATAAGCCGTAATAGCTCTCAGAATCACTATGGAAAAACAAGAAGCCTCTTTTTACAAAGAAAAGAGGGGAGAGATGGATTATATGTGATTTGATAGAGGTACTTGATGAACGTTTATTCAGTGAAAATAAGTGATGGATGCCAGCGTGTGTTGTGTTTTTCTTTCTGTCTGATGGTTTTGTTTTCCTGTTTGAGTACAGGTGAAGGACAAGTATGTAAGTGATTTTGGGGGTGTGAAAAGTATGGTTATGTGATAAACAGATGGAGGATATGGAGAAAAAGGGATGAATAAGTGTGAAAGTGAGATGATGGTGTGAACGACTAAATACTGTAACGGAGTTCTTGATGCTTAGGATGGTATTCATCTCATTGGCTAAACTAAAATCTGCTCAGAACAAAGAAAGACTCCCAAGCTTGCCGTGTGTACCTTTTGTAAAATTAGCACTTCTAAATGGGCCTGCTTACAGGATTAATACTTGGTGGAGGTACTTCTCAGGCTAGAGCGATAGATTAGACGTGTTAATTGACAATATTACACATATTGCCAAACCCAGGCTATGATTATTACAATATACAATTTGTACACAATATAAATACACAGTATACTACACAAAATTCATCTTTTTAATACTAAACATTTAAGATTTATTCACTGCAGTACTATTCATTAGCTGTTTAATGAACGGGGATGTGTAGGATCTTGGGCCTATCCCAGTAACACTGGGTAGACGGCAGGACTGAACGCCAGTCCGTCTCATATGCACACACTCACTCACACCTAGGGGTAATTTAGTGTAGCCAGTCTATGTACCTGCATGTTTTGGGAGGTGTGAGGAAACTGGAGAACCCCAAGGAAACCTACACAGACAAAAGAAGAACATGCACAGTGAGTAACCTGAGCTCAGGATTCAACCAGGGACCCTGGAGCTGTAAGGCAGGAATGATGAGATACGCTCCTGTGCTGCCCAGGGATACATCACAAAACATCTTAAATGTAAACTTACTGTATACACCTACAACTTATTTAGCTTCTTCTTCTTCTTCTTCTGATTCTGCTTTCATTTCTTGCATGGGCTATTCATTGAATAAATTGTTAATTATTTAATATTGTACTTTAGAATGTATTTTAAGGGTTTAAATAATGATCTTTAGCATAGCATAGTTACAGTTTTATTACTGTTATTAAACATTTCATGGCTTCTCTTCTCTTAGTTCACTCACTAGCAATCCATTTTTTTTTAAAAAAGCTAAATTATCATCACTTATACTGTATGTTATAATCTTCAGGAGCAGCAGAAAATTTAAACAAGTGGTTTCCTTGAAGTGTAGGCCAAACTATTATCTGCAACTTACAATAGATAATAATAAGGCAGAAAATCCTGACAGGTAGCTATAAGAGATTTGTTGATATAGAGAGGTAGCAAGGAAACAAGAAAATATCATTTGTGCATGTGTGTGAGTCAGACAGAGGGTGTAATAGAGATGGAGATTAGTTGAGTGATACTGTACAATGATACAATGGATACAAGGATACTGTGGCAAGACAACAGGAGGTGCTTTCACATACAAAACCCGTAAAATTGACGGCTTAACTTTTCCGGTGAAGGTAGCAGTTTCTGTTTTTTCACACAAGCAACACAAATGTGTTATTGCCATTCACAAAACAACATCAATAAAGCTATCTCTGCTCTTGTTATTTCCTGGAAATTGCGTTCGGTTTTTGTGCCACAGTTACTGTATATTCAGGGCTACTACTGTACCAAATAGTTTGGCAAAACAGAATGCCAGACATACTACTTTGTATAGTCGTATGCAGTTTTGTCTGTATGTCTGTATGTTGACACATGGAGTGATATCTTACACAATTCTGACTACAGAACTTCATGGAAAGTACACCACTACATTCTGTAAAGTACGATCCATATTCTCGCATAGATATACTATTTTGATATGCTATATGTTATGGTGGTACGCTGTTGTGAACATGTTCAGCCACGAAATTGCCAGAGATGCATTTCCTGCTCTTTAAGAATGACTCCTATTCATACATGACCACTAAAAGGAAAAGAAAAAGGAAAGTAAAATAGATCTTGTCAGAAGGCAGTGTGATACTCTGAATTGCCAACCAGCCAGGAATGTATTTCACTCAACTACTGGAACCATATGATATAGAGTAAATGTTATGTGCGTCTGCATTATAGCATCTGATGTTTGAAAAATGTAATCTGTACTCAGAGTGTGTGCATTTATCAGAACTAGACATGTTTGTCAGCAGGGGAAAAAACATCCTGATTCTATAGTGTTACTCTTCATATCTACACTATCTAAACTCTGTATTGCTACACTACAATTACTATACAACATATGGTAGACTTGTTTCCTGTACAAGGCAATTAGTAATGTACATCGGGTAGCACTTGATGTACAACAAGCAGCCTGTCTTTGCGCTGTCCTGAAAGGAACTTCTAGTAGATCACTCTCAATTATTAATTACTCAATTCTCAAAAAAAAGAATCCCCAATTATTGTGTTGCAAGAAACAAACCCATGTTTACTTCATCTGTTCTTGTGATCTAAATATGGTTTATCTTGGCATTGGAAACAGCCCCCTCCCCTCTTTTTCTGTTCTCTTTGTTCTGGTGTTCTTCCAGCACAGTAAGCATGCCAGAATCACACCTCTCTCCCTCTCGCCTATCTCGCTGGCTCCCTGTCATATTTGGAGGCCTGCAATCGATAGGGGCGTCTGCGATCATGTTGCCACGTGTGATTCATTTGGGTAACCTTGGCGACGGTTTGATGTGCTTGCTGTGGCGTGTGTGTGTGTGTGTACATGTATGCGTGTGTGCATGACTCGGTTGGCAGTGGTGTGAGTCAGAGGGAGTATTTGCTGCGTGGAGGAGCAAGGCTGCCTGCTGTATCGATCTGCTTCTCAGTGCCTGCCACGCTTTACTAGAACAGCCGTTTGATCTGAACGATTAGAATGATTAGGAATGAATAGGAATGAATTTTTTTTCTTGATGAAGAGCCTTCATATCTTGCTCAGCAAAGTAGTTGATGCACCATGGTCAAATTTGTGCATTTTACCTAGGAATGGTTTTATAGCTAGAATAACAATTAATGCCAAACAAATGTCAAACAAAAAACTTATAAAAGTGGAGATTTTTAATTCATTTGGCCCTGAAGTATCATTGAAAAACACTCTACTATGAAATTGCTAGCGGAAATTGGTATTGTTAAACAAAAAGACATTTCTAATTTTAGATTTCTGTGGTCTAAAATGTAAAATGTAAAAGCAGTCAACTTGTCATGAAGGACAATAAATCTAGACAGAATAATTAGAGCCCGGTTAATTGTAAGTCCTCATACATTGTATTTTCCCAGATAAGATGTGATTTTATAGCATGTATAGTATTAAATGTTTAACTATGTGTTTTTTTTTCTCCCCACCCCTTTACCCATAATTGTCTCTGCAGAACTCCATTCGCCACAACCTGTCTCTGCATACCCGCTTCATTCGTGTGCAGAATGAGGGAACAGGCAAGAGTTCATGGTGGATGCTGAACCCAGAAGGTGGGAAGATGGGAAAAGGCCCACGTCGGCGAGCTGCCTCTATGGACAATGGCACAAAGTACCTAAAATCTCGAGGCCGGATAAGCCGGAAGAGGGCCATGGGGATGAGCCGAGGACTTGGCGCTGGGCCTGGGATTCAAGGGTCCCCAGAGCATGGTAGCCCAGCTGGGAAGGGTGGCATGGGAGTAGGGAGTGAGGAGTTTGATGCCTGGGCAGACCTGCACTCCAGAACAAGTTCCTCTGCATCCACATTGAGTGGCTGCCTGTCACCAATCGTGGCTGAAGCAGAGCCAGATGAACCAGAGGAGGGAGGGCTGTCCTGTTCAGCTTCCCCTCGCCTCTATCCGAGCCCCACTAGTACCAGATCACCTGCTCTGGGCACTGGGGGCCACTGTCCTTCAGTAGAGCTCCCTCAGTTGGCTGACCTTACTGGAGCCATCAGCTTGGATGAAGACTTCTCTCAACCACAGCAACTCAAGTGCAATGGCTACCATTATGGCCCAGGACCCAAAGGGGAAACATCATACTGTGGTACTGGCTATGGTCAGCCTTCCATGAGTATGCTAAGGCACCATGCCCCTATGCAGACTATCCAGGAAAACAAGCCAACCAGCTTCCAGCGACCCCTAAGGGCTTACTCAGAGAACAATGCTCTGGAGAGCCTATTAGCTGGTGGGCCACAGTACTGTGGGAAGGACATGGTGGTGGGGCAAGGTCAAGCTGCCCATTCACTAATGTCACGGTCTAATGGCATTGTGCACTCTCATGGTCATGATCAGAGCTGCAGTCACAATCACAGCCAGAATCCCAATCCTAATCAAAACCTTCACAATGATCATGGAGCAAACCATAAGCAGAACTCAAGCCTTCATCACAACCAAAATCCCAACAAGCATCACCCAGATCTAGACTACAACCATGGTTCCAAACATCACTCTACTCATGACTATGGCCAACCTCACAAGCAAAACCATAAGCTTAACCCCAGCTCTAATTCAAACCATATGCACAGCCATATGCAGCACAGCAACTCAAGGCAGTCAACACTCTCTCCCAGAGTCAACAATGATATGTTGCAACCCTACAATCACAAATCCTCCAATCCATATGGCCCTCGTGCCCACCTTCCCTCTACCTCCCTACCCCCTAACCCAGCCGGCTTCATGGATGTGCCCCAGGACCCCTCCTTTATGGCGTCTGCACCCCAAACCCGCCATCAACCTTACCCAGGTGCTCAGCACCAGGGCCTGACAGAACCCTGGCATGGATACTACCACTACCATCACCAGCCAACCCAGAATGGCAATCACCAACCTGGTCACCACCAGCCACCTCCTAACCGACTGCAGCAGTCAGAGATGGAGATAGAAGTCCATCAGAGCAATCTGGATGGCGATGTGGAGTCTGTTCTTCTCAACGATTTCATGGACTCTACAGAGGGAATGGACTACAACTATGACGGATCACTTTCACAGGGTCTTGGTATGGGAATAGGATTGGGAATGGGGATGGGGATGTTCGTAGGGCCTCCACAATCACATAACAGCCAGAGTTGGGTTCCTGGGTAACACAGACACTAAAGGGAAAACTTTACCCTTAGGGCCCTGTGGGAGGTGGGGTGGGGTCTGATCAGGTCAGAACTGATTTGACTGTGATTTATTTTTGCTCAGAGAGCCAAACAGTACAAGAAGGCATTTTAAGGACGTATAGTTGCTGGAGTCGGTGCAGTCATTTTGAACGTAGAGTTCTCCATAAATATTCTTCCTCTCTCCTTCTCTCTGTGTTTCCCTGCTGTGGATTAGTATAATGGCATTCTTCAACCACGTTTTGTCCTCTCTCTGTCCCTCAGTTCACTCTTTTATATCCATCACCTCTTTCTGGTCAAAAGCTCTCAAGCACTTTACATCCATCTCCCTAAATTCAGAGGCAGTAACAGCCACTCTGAAACCAGGGAAATCATATTGTTTGCTGGTTCGCTGGGTTTAATGTATCCAAATGACTCTGTTATCCTTCCAGAATGAAAAAAATTGTGTTGGTGTTTTTTTTAAAAAAAATTTTAAATAAAAAACTTGATTAGAGGATGGAGAAATAAATATCTGTGCTGTCAGGCAGTGTTGTGTACATGTTGGTCAGGGTTGTGTGTGTGTGTGTGTGTGTGTGTGTGTGTGTGTGTGTGTGTGTGTGTCGTCCTATGCAGGTTCATTGGATGCCCCTTTTTCCATATGCTAGCACACTCATCCATCAGCTCCACTTTATTGATATTCAGCATATCGTTTTTATTCTCCAAAGTAATGCACCAGCTATGCATCACTACTCCAAATCGAATGTGGCACTCAGAGTGTCTTTTTTTCAGGCAAACCAGCTTAATGTGTTTTGGCTAGAGTGATGATTGAAGTCAGTCTACAGCAAATGGTGGGGAAGAAGAGAAAGAGAGGTAGAGAGGGAGAGGGAGGTAGACGTAGACATGGTGCAAGAAGGAGAGAGAGAGAGAGAGAGGAAACATGCAAATAATACCCTGTTCCTCTTTCTCTCCATCTGTGGATTTATGTAGCTTTCCCTGTAATGAGATAAGGAACGATCCGAGGCTACCACACTTCCTGAGCGAGGCTCTTTCCAGTGCACCTCTGGCCAACTTTACTGTGGCAGCCTCCTATGATCTGAAGCACTTTGAGCTTCAACTTAACTTCCCCTTTTGTTTATATTAGGGTATTGCATTATCATTAGCCTATGCAGTGTTACTTTAGATAATCAATGCTGATATATCAGTCACGAAGCCTCATTAACCCTCATTAACTCTGTCCTATCAATCCTAATTCAGTACTGTGCTGGAATTTGCAGAATGTAACCTTAAATGACATGCTGTTGCATCAGCTTAATAAAGTAATTGGTTATATTGTGGTGATAACATTGCCAAAAGACAAAACCATAAATCCAGGCCCAGTCAGACAAACTTCTGAGAAAAGCTATATTACACTGCCGTCAGAATTTACACTAGTGAACTGCATGCTAATTAGCACAATCAGAAAAAGGGTGCTATCTCCCTTTCACAGAAGAACTCCTGTCATATCCTCTTCATCCACTGATTACACCTAGGGGAGATAGAAGTAATTAAGTGCTTACCAAGAATGATGATTTGTCTGTATGTTCCAGTTTGAAAAGCGACTTTCAATTTCGTCATCATGCTGCCACGCGAGAACACCTATACCACTCCAGTCTGATATCTCATTACTAACCTCCAGATGGCCACATATCTGACATAGCTATATTTCATTTGTCTTTTATTATAGATGTTATGTAATTTTGTGGCTTTTTTTGTGGGGAAAAAAAAAATGGTGTCATACATGTTCAATGCGTTCCCCATTGAGTGGGTGAATCTGTTTGGACAGATTTCTCATGATGCTCGATCTCAGAATCTCCTCACCAGGTTTAAGTCTCTAGAAAAGTAGAGCAGGATGGATAGAAGGAGAGAGAAGGATAGAAAAAAAAGAGGGATGAGTGGAGGAGAGTGATCGATAGGCTGGCAGAGAGAGACGGATTGGAGAATGAATGAGTTGAAAAAGAGAGCAATAGGTTGCTAGGAGGAAAAAATGAGCTCAGAGAGAGACAGACAGATAGAGAAAGAGAGAGTGAGAGAGAGAGAGAGAGGGGCAAAGAGATAGAGAAGGAGAGAGAGAAAGAGAGAGTGTGTGTTTCCATCAGAGTACCTTCCCTCAGCAAAGCTGTTTGAATCAGGCCAAATGTCAAGTGCCTCTCTGCAGCTTTTCTTGCACACACTCTGATCAGATAGTCAGCCTTCTCCCTCTCTGTTTCTCTCTCTCTCTCATCTCTCTCTTTACCACTGAGGACAATAAAGCCTGTCTTCATCTGCCGTCTCTTTTTCCTCTGCCCTCCTTTATGTTCTTGGTGACCGGCGCTCTATCATTCCCCCAGCCGTGTTTTGGTCCCTGACCCCATGTCTGCTTCTGTGTAAAGCTTCTTGTGTGTGTGTAGCACAGTGGTGTATCTGAAATGACTATGGAAATTCATTGAGGTTGTGCCCTGGTATCCACTATGCCTGGCTAACAACAATATACAGTTTATATTTATTGGGTAAAAAGATGGGTCTGTGGGTGAATCTGTGGACCCCTGAATCTCCTGTCATCTTTATTATGAAATCATGATGTTATTACATTTTGACTTATGTTTCCTCCTGTACAAAATCTGTATGGAGAAAAATTGTATAATAATTTTTGACAAAAATATCTTGGGTTTATTTCTTTTTTAAAATGATGTATCTGCTCATCTGGTGATTGTAAAATAAAAACAAAAGACAGAATACTTCCTCTGTGCTTGTGTGTGTATGTGTGCATGTGTGTGTATATATATTATATATACGTCAGGGTCAGGGTCATTTGGCCTAACACTGGGAGCGATGCAGGAATACACCCTGGATGGGTCGCCAGTCCATCACAGGACACTGCACACACACACACACACACACACACACACACACACACACACACACACACACACACACACACACACATTATATACAGTTAGGTCCGGAAGTATTTGGACAATAACAGAGTTTCTGTGATTTTGCCTTTATACACCACCACAATGGATTTGAAATAAAACAATCAAGATGTGATCGAAGTG
>JAKKZN010000029.1:8079989-8091188 GCA_033441825.1 Pangasius elongatus
ACATCTGTGCATGTATGTGAGTGTGTTTTAATGTCACAAGCACTGCACACTGCTCATCAACATAAACATATATTCATACAGTATGTCATCTCCTAAACGTTACCTAAATGTCTTGTCATGTGTATAGAAGTGTGTGTGTGTGTGTGTGTGTGTGTGTGTGTGTGGGTGTGTGGGTGTGTGTGTGTTGGTTGGTCCCCATGAGGAAAACTGATTTTTAAAAAGTTATTTATTTCTTTGTTTTTAAAAATACTATGAGCCAAATGTCTCTTTTTGGTTAATGAAGTTAACTGTAAGGTTAGATTTAGATTTAATCAACACTAGCCTTGGTTAGCTGCAGTAATAATTAATGGAGGGTCCTCACGAGGATAGTAAGACAAACGTGTGTGTCCGGTTTGTGCAAGTGTATGCAAAGAGCTACAAATGAAGTACACTGTAGGTGTGTAGGCTCATGTTGAGGAGCAGGGTATCCACAGTATTTATTAGTATTAGAGCTATGCAAGTGTGAATAATCATACCTACACTTTTAAAAGAAAACCTTAACCAGCAGTTTATTCCAAATCTTAGAGCTGTTGTTCTCTTTGATAGGCACACCCTGACAAATCCTGAATAATCAATTATTGATTAGTAGATCTGAAAGATTGATGCTCTGCCCGGAGGCAGGATTAACCTGCAATGTGTGTTTCTCTGCACATCATCACACTGCTACATGCTGTGAAGCGCCTGGTTCCTACAGTACCTCTGCATTCTGGGACTTTTTCAGATTATCAAAGCTTTGCAGCAAATCTCCAAACTTCCTTTCTTTTGCCTTTTGGCTAATGTAGGGTTTATAGCTTTGTAGAGTTGTGATTGTAATCCTGTAGTCACTACACTCAAAGTAACACACACACACTCTACAATCCTAGAATCCGACAAATTTCTCCACAGTCAGTTGCTTGTATTTATATCCCACATCTTTTATTTCTTTTTCCCTTCCTGTTTTGTTTCCTTTATGGTGATGTGCTGTCTGACCTTTCCAGGGTTACAATAACTGTTGTCATACTCACACTGGCCTTTAGATACAGGTGTCCGTCTCTCTCTTTCTTTCTCTCTGTCACACTACAGAGGTGAGTCCTCTACTGATTTATTTATGATGTGACTTTTAATATTCTTCACTTTGACACCAGCAGAGAATGCATCACATATCATTCTCCAGGCTGTTTATCTGTGTGTGTGTGTGCGCATCTGCCTGAGTTAGAAAGTATTAGAATTCAACCGCATTGTTCCTCATCACACAAACAAGCTATATAATATCATAATTAGGACTGATTACAAGGTCTACAAATATAAGAAACAATTAAGATTCCACATTAGCTGCTCCTACTAGCTACAGTGATGCATCAGCATGTCCGCCATATTAAAAAGGACTAGATTGCATGATAGTGAATGTCTACAGGGAGATACAGCATTACCCTGATCAAATGAAATAAAACTGCAACTTGCTATGTTCAGACAAATAATGTAAGTATACAGTACCAGTGTATCAGTTAATTACTAAAAACTCAACAGGAGCAGGACAAGTTTTTGTAATCTAAAGACCTGCTATACAGTATATGAGCACATAATACACCTCATTAAAAGTAATGGTCATAATAGTCTAATAATAATAATAAAAAATCATAGAAGAGATCCCAAAACAGTTAATGCACATAACAGAAAAATCAGAAATGAAAAGCATGCAAGTGAGAATTCAGTAAAATCACAAAGTACGTTTCAAGAAATATGTAAAAAAGGAAGAAAAAAGAAGTCATGTGGAGACACACTGCCCGGCCAAAAAAAAAAAGTCGCTGTTTAGATTTTAATAGGCAAATACATAAGAGTCTATGAATGGATCATTATTAAGAGTGATTATAATGTTTCTAGCATGTTATGTTTGGCAACAGTTCTTTTAATCTTAAAAGATGAAGTGTGTAGCTTTTTAGTTCTTTAATAACCATGTAGAAAGACGTATCATGGCCATGTTCCAGGACGACACTGCCAAGATTCAGCAGGGTTAAAATTGTGAAAGAATGATTCAGAGAGCATGAAGAATCATTTGCACACATGAACTGGCACCTCTGAGTCCTGACCTTAACCTCAGTGAAAGGCTTTGGGATGTAGAGATTTTAAACAGTTCTCATCTCTTGCATTGTCAATACAAGATCTTGACCAAAAATTGATGCACCGCTTGATGTAAATAACATCACAACATTTATTCCTGTGTGAAAATGATTCTTTATGATCTCTGAACCATTCTTTCACAATTTTAACCCTGATGAATCTTGACAGTGTCATCCTAGTTTTTTGGCCGGGAAGTGTATTTCAACAAAGTCACTTATGACACAGTGTTTGCAATTAAATAACTCATACTTCTCACTAAGTCAGCACATGGGGTGGTAAAAAACACTGGGGTGGAGTGTAATTCCTGGATATTATATACCAAAAATGTCATGAGGAACAAGAGTGTGTCCTATGACTGCTGAATGTTAACCTTGTAGAATCTGGAGAAAGTACATGGTGATTCCCAGGTAGCAGCAGAACATAATTACTGGAGCAGCACACCTATAAATAAGGCCCATAAAAAGGAGACATTCCTTGTAGAGTGGCAAGTCACAGTAGGGGATGGACATCCAGCTTGTGTCTTGGCCAAGGTGATGCCTTTACCTACCCAGTGGACCAGTCTCTGCTTAGACAAGGGAGTTCCCCAGTGACTTACTCCAGAGCAAATACACAGTTTGTCTGAGGATTGGATGTTTTCTGTATGGTCAGAATAACACTGTAGGGCACATAGTAGGCACAGCAAGGAATTCTCTCCAGGCTCACTTGCACTGAAGACAAAATTGGGTAATATGGCCTTGGGCAGAAATCCTGGATTTAACCACAAAGCCACTCCAGTCATCTGGCAACCAAAACATGCTAGACATACAAGACTAATGTGCTGGGGGATCTTGCTTTCAGAAGGGTTTACAGGCCTGCTGTTGGTGATTGAGCCTGAGAAGCTAGACCCACAGACAAAGATGATCTGGTTGAAAGTGCCAAATCGTATCATCCAATTGGAACAGCAAATCTGTTCATGGAGGAAGCCTCCAGGTTGTTCTGATAGATAGTGGAAAACAGCAGTGAGATCTGGTTGGACAATCATCGTGGATAACAAGCAGGACCTAGTTGTTGAAATCTGTACAGCATGGGAAGAATGAAGTGAAGTGAAATGACTTTATGGCCAAGTGTGGTGACCCATACTTGGAATTTGTGCTCTGCATTTAACCCATCCAAGTGCACACACACANGGTTACAAGTCCGACTCTCAGACCATTAGGTCACGACTGCCCCAGAATCAGTGGTACAGTAGGAAAGGTCATCAGGGGTCATCAATTAAATTTGACCTGGTGCCAGATTCTCATGGAGCAAATACTGTTGGGTCATTTCACCTAAAACTGTGCTGAAGTATGCTGTTTTTCAGTATTAATTCCTCCTCAGGTGCAGCTACAATCTCAATCCTTGCTGTTTTTCTGATACTTGGTCTAACAGCACTCATTTTTAGTCTGATAGTAAGAGCAGTGTGTTTTGCTGCTCACATTGTGTAGATATTGATTGTGCAGTCCTACCCAGATAATATGCATTCATACAGTACCTGCACACACACAAGTCTACAAAGTCTAAAGTGTGTTGGCTATATGTAGTTATACATTTCAATAGCTCTTGATGGTAGGACGGTATTCAGATTGTACATAATTTTAATGTAACTGGAAAAATGGTTTTGAGAATGAGTTGACACCAGATATAAATCACTAGTGGGCTGCCATTTGATGATCCTGGGTGTATAACAATTGGTGAGACATGGGCATCACTGTTTTGACTTGGCACTACCACCTCTGGGTGCAGAAGCCACTCTTCAATATGTATGAGCCATCTCAACAATTCATTCACCACACCACTGCTCAGCCACAGCAGATGAGTTGCCTTCAGGGACGCCAGTCCTCTGGAGGCCTAAGGAGATTCTGTAGATGGAGAGAGATGCTTGACCTCATGATGGTGGATATAGCTGTCACAACTTCGTCTGAGTGGACCAGCATGTAGTGAACTTCTGAGAACTGCCAAGAAGAACTTTAAGTGCAGATGAACTATCTTCAGTTTGGTTTGATTGGTATTTTTATGACCTGACATTGAGTGGATGTGTTCCAGATGGCCAGCTCTTAGATGTGGGCACACAGGAGCCAGTTGTCCAAATATGGCAGTATCATGATGCCATTGATCATCAGGAGAGACAAGGGCACCTGCATACATCTTAAAAATACCTATAATGAAATGGAGAAACCAAAGGACAGGGCTTGAATTGAAATGCCTGCCTTTGGAAGGTAACCCTTAAGAAGTGTCTGTGTCCTGGGGCAATGGGAACATGAAAATAAGCATCTTGTAGGTCCATGGACATGAACCCTCTTGGGCTGCCCAACAGAATAAACAAGAGTCTATGAGTTGCCTACCATAGGTCTGAGGATGTGGCCACCCCTGCTTAAATTTAGTGCAAGGCAGGCAGACTCCCTGTAGACACTAGAAAATGGAACAGGGATGTGGAGTCCTTTGGTGGACAGAACACTGAGTACTTCAGCATTCATTATATATACAAATGTTACACAGTATTGTGGCCTTTTTGGAGAAAATCATGGTCACCAGTCAATTCAATTCAGTTCAGCCCCAACTGCAAAGTTACTGTATGTTCTAAGACGGGAGTTGTCAATCATCAATCTTACAGGCCTCAATTATTTTTGCTGTAACTTATTATTTTTTTTAATTGATTGTCATTAAAGTGGGGAGAACAACTGCTTCATATTTTTATAAAACAAAATATAAAAGGTTAATTACTGGCTTTGCTACATAAAGACTGAGTACAACGTGTAGACTCACCAGGTGACAAAACTCAATGTTTGGTGTGTCAAATTGATACCTTTGAACATTCAAGGTCTTTCTCTCATCACTGGCAGTAAACAAGAAAAAAAAATTATTTAAAAATCATTTAATTTTATATTTTGCATTGCTTTCTACTTCCAAGAGTATAGTATGCATTAATGTTCTGGTAATGTGTTTATAATTTTTTAGTATAACATTTACAATGATCAAACTAATGCACTAAGAATACTATGGTTCTAAATCCACTGTCTCTAATGTACCATCAATCCACAGAGCGCTTGAAAAAAAAAACATGCCAGATTTCTGTGGTCTAAAATGAAAAAGATATGATAAAGGACAAGGAATACCCAGTGACATATAAGGAGTTCAATTACATAAAATAAATGTCCAACACTCCGTTTTATCTTTCTTCCAATTCATTATGCATGACTGGGCAAGAGTTCAAATCGAGTTCTGCTTACAGGACTGCACGAGTATTTCCAAGGATTAAACTCAAAAGAAAGAAAGGCATATGCCAGAAAGGAATAATGTAAAGCTCTGATTTAGTTTGCATAGGCGTGTGTGCGTGTACATAACCAACCACATGTACACAGGAGTGTGTGAGGGAGCTGCGGCTTTGGTTTGTGTGAACGGTGTATGATGTGAAGTGTGAATGTGTGATACTGTGTGAGAGAAAGTGAGAGATACAAACCGTGTGGGTGGCTAGGTACTTTTCTTTTGTCATGTTTAATTGAGTAAGTGTATGTGGCGACTTCAGGTGCCAGTGAATATGTACGAATGCACATTAGTTTGTAATTAGGTGCATTTGTGTGGAGAGAGATGTATTAAAAGAAGTGTTGACCCTGAACCACATAACCCAAGCTTCAACACGGTGAATTCATTCCACTGTGTTTACATAGGCTCTTAGCACGTTTATGCAGGGACGTTTTTGGATAATTAAAAAGAAATAAACCCAAAAATGCCTCGTCGGTTTTAAGAGATTCTGCTATAAGTAGACATCGTTTATGATGAATAGGTCAAAAGTAGAAAATAGAACAAGGAAACTAGGAAAAATTTGCATTACAAAAGCTGGTGTGTTTAAATCTTTGGTCTGGTTTACTGGACAGGTGTGAACACAGCAAACACACTCCAGTGTGGACCAAAGCAATCAGTCCAATAATCACCTTCAAGAGGGAGCCTAAGTCTGATTGCAGTGAGAACTGAATTTAACCCAAGTTCATCAACTGCATACAGAAGTAAACAAAGCAATATAGGGGAAAACAGGACCAAACCGCAATCAGGAAATAACACACAAATCTCACAAAGATTGCTCAAGGTGTTTAAGTAGAATCTGTGATTGAGTTAAAACAAGAAGCAGGTGTGTTAGAAATCAGGCGCGTTTGAGCATTGTAATATCTGGGCTGGATTCGGATCAGTGGCTCCCGGATCAGCAGTGGATCCGGATGTGATATATGTAATTTTTATAGCTGGCTGTAAGAACTCAAAAAAGGAAGTGTGGTATACAGTTCTAAAATACAATTTTAAATGTTTATTTATATTATTATTAATGACTAATTTATCATTTAGAACTTGAGCCATGCATTCAGTTGATTTCCATGATTTCTTTGAACTGCTGCCATTTTGCTGCTGTATTACTGACTAATGAATGAAAAGATTTTTTTTTTCTTTTTTTTCCAAGGACATGTATTAGACCACAGAACATATTATTTTATAATGTAAATCAATCAGGTTTCATTCTAATTCATTGCTTAGTGGATAGCATGACCCAGATGCTTATAATGAAGATCTTTCCAACACAATTAGCATTGTCTGAAACTATAGCATGCAGCTGTAGGAAAAAGTAATTATTTATATTTTCACTATTTAGTGTCACACAGATGAGCGTGGGTTCCCTTTTGAGTCTGGTTCCTCTCAAGGTTTCTTCCTCATGTCGTGTCAGAAAGTTTTCCCCTTCTACCATCGCCTCTGCTTGGTCATTAGGAAAAAGATCTAAATCTATATCTATATCCGAATATCTGTCAATCTGCTTTGTGACAGTGTGCATTGTTAAAGGTGTTATAATAAAAAGTGAATTGAACTGACCAGTTGGACAACAGTCTCGTAGTTGTCTTGCATATTAACCTAAGATGCGCATTAAGTCTCAATTGCTTCAACTTTTATGAACATACATCAATATGGTGCCTGTGGCTGGTGATAGAAACATTCCTAATGTAATAGTTCTTACAGAAACTTACTTTCAGGCCAAAAATATGGATTGCTTCATAATTTAGTCAAATTCATAGAACATGTAACTTAATAAGCACAAAAATCATCAAATTCTGATTAATTAAATAACAAGCAAAGGAAATCTTGAATCAGGACCCAATTTCCCAAATTTCTTTACATTTACAAAATGCTAATCTGCTCATATTTAGCATAGTTGACTGAGTTGATGTTCACATAGCTAGCAGAGCACAAGTAATTAAGTGTTTGCTTGCTAATCTGCTGGTATAGCTTTACATGCACTGTTTATTACAGTTAAAATGACTGGACTATAATAAACACACAGATGGATGCCAAACGGATGGATCAGCAAACCAAAGCACTGTTGTTTCTTGTGGTTTTACAGGGTTTTACAGGGTTAAAAGAGCATAGTCAAAGCCAAAAATCCTTCTAGTAATGTCTGTCTGCTCAGTGGCCATCTTGGCAAAGCTCCCAGGCAGTTATTTTCAGAAATACAAGACCAGGCTACTATTTACTTGAATGGAGAGAGAACTATGTACCAGAAACTGATTGACAAGTTGGCCTTTGGCTCAAATATTATGTTGTTTTAAAAGCATGTCATACAATCTCAAAAACTACTATTCATTCTACACCTAGCAGTGATTGGTATTTTCACCTGAATATTATCAGTCTTACTGTAATGGCAGGGATGTTTAAGGTCTTTGCTATGACTCTCTAGCATTTTTCATTCAAGTGTTGTTTAATAATGTTGTCTCTGAGAACTTTATGGACAGCTCCTTCACCCTCACCATGATTGCTACTGGTTGTGTGAAATCTTCGCAACCATTGATTATCTCATTACAGTGGAACCTGTCAAGGGGCGGGTTATATCAGGCAGCAAGTCAGTTCTCAAAGTTGATGTGTTGGAAGCAGGAAAAATGGGAAAGCATAAGGATCTGAGTGACTTTGACAAATTGTGATGCTAGATGACTGGGTCACAGCCTCTCCAAAATGGCAGGTGTCATGCGGTGTTCCCAGTATGCAGTGGTTAGTACCTACCAACAGTGGTCCAAGGAAGGACAACTGGTGAACCAGAGACAGGGTCATAGGTGCACAAGGCTCATTGATGCGCATGGGGAGCGAAGGCTAGCCTGTCTGGTCTGATCCCACAGAAGAGCTACTGTAGCACAAACTGCTGAAAAAGTTAATGCTGGATCTGATAGAAAGGTGTCAGAACTCACAGTGCATCACAGCTTGATGCATATGGGGCTGCGTAACTGGACCATGGAGCAAAGGAAGAAGGTGGCCTGATCTTTTACATCATATAGATGGCTAGGTGTGTGTGCATTGCTTACCTGGGGAAGAAATGGCACCAGGATGCACTATGGGAAGAAGGCAAGCTGCTGGAGGCAGTGTGATGCTCTGGACAATGTTCTGCTGGGAAACCTTGGGTCCTGGCATTCATGTGGATGTTGCTTTGATATGTACCATCTACCTAAACATTGTTACAGACCAAGTACACCCCTTCATGGCAACGGTGTTCCCTAATGGCAGTGGCCTCTTTCAACAATGGCAGCTTGATGGTGCTGGGATTCAAACTCACAACCTTCCAAGCAGTTGCCCAAAACCTTACCCAATGAGCTGCCACTTCCTTGAGTACAGCTTCCCTGAAAAGGTAAAAAATTTAAGCCATTTGCATGAATTTGAATGAACTAACCCACATTAAATTTGACAAAAAGTTAGTTATTTCATTGACAAAAGTTTCATTGGAACTTATACAGAGTAGCCATAACTCACGAATCAGCACATATCCATAATTAATTTGAGTAACTGGCTGGTGTCAAGCTAGAGTCACAGTCATGAGAGGTCAGTAAGACTAATACTAGAGTTAGAATATAAATAAGAGTATTATAGGGATGTGGTAGGGGTATTGGGTTATCTATTTGTGTGAAAAAGCAATACAGAAAGGACAGAAAAAAAAATTGTCCTGAGGTGAGAGAAAGCTAAAGGCTGTATGTCGAACATGGGATCTGTTTTTTTTAAGACACCAATTAAGTTTTGATTTCAGGCATGCAGAGAGAAAAAGAGCATGAGAAAACGAGAGTAAGCTAATCCTTAACGTTATTCAAGTGTAAAGACTGTGTTAAAACATTTAAAGTTATGTACCTTTGTAATTGGAGTTTTTTCCCCCGTTTTTTCTTCATTCCTTCATTTCCCTTTGCAAGTCTTTTTACTGAACTTTTTGTCTGAAGTCAGGAATTGTTTTATTTTAAGAGTAACCAGCACAGCACTCAGTGAGGTGCTACTCTACTCTTGACTGTCTTCTGGACTTAATTGTTGGACTTACCAGTTGTCTTCTTACTCTCTCTATGTGTGCATATGTGAAAGGAGGAGAGAAAGACAGAGATTGGGAGAGGCTCTCTATGATATGCACATTTAATAAGCCCTATTAAATCAAGTGGCAGTTCCTCATACGGCAAAAAAAAAAGTTGGTTGCTGTTTAATAGTTTCACCGCAAGCTTATATAAGCCTTTTAATTCTGCTGTGCTCCTGTGCTGGTTTCTTCTAGGCAGTGCCGGGAGAGAACTCTCCTTTGCTCTGCCGAGAGGCACGCAACAGCAATTATTGGCTCTCTGGAGTCTTAATTAGCTAGCCGCGTCGACCTAGAGATGCGGGCGATGGAGGACCATGCAAGCCTCGGTCAACAGCCAAACAAAAAAAGATAAAGAAAAGAGTATGGGTCCAATTAATGGCCAACTTCAAATGAGCAGTGAGAGTGCCAGACATGTATGACAGGGATACCACTTTCACTATCTCTCTTTCTCTCTCTCTCTCTCTCTCTCTTAACACATCCATGAACAATGAGTAAAATCCATGTGGTAATCCATGCAGTGGAAATGACATAATATCCTTAGCTGAACAGAAGATATAATCATCTATTTACAGTTTTCGTTGGTATTGGCAGTGGTTTCACATGTGTCAGCATCCTGTTAAGTTAGTAACTGTCTTGTAATAGCTAAAGCTGGTGGTGGAAGTAGGCAATAACTTAATATTGAGGAAATGGAAACCCTTTTTATACTTTTATGTAGTGTGGCATGATTGCACAGGAGGTCATGTTGCTGCCTCTTAGCTCCAGCATCTAGGGTTTGATCCTCAGGTTATTGTCTGTGTGGAGTCTCTCATGTCCTCCATGTGGATTTTCTCCAGTTTCCACTCACCTCCTAAAATATTAGGTAGATTGAATACTTTAAATTGCCCCTAGGTCGTTCAGAATGTGATGCCCTGCAATGGACAGTCCCATTCAATGTGTATTCCTTCTTTGAGCACAGGATAGGTTTCAGATCCTGTACTCATCCTAGGACTCCTATTCACAATATGCTCATACCAAAGAATCCATATCTTTTTAACATTTTTAGTACTGTTTGCCTTTTTCCTATATGACTGTCAAATGTAATCTCACTGTTCAGCATCACTCAGAACACAATAGTTCCCTTATAGTATGGTTCCTCTCAAGATTTTTTCTTGATGTCATCTCAGGGAGTTTTTTCTTTCTGGTGTTTTTATTAAGGACCTAAATTTACATCTGGATTTCTGTAAAACTGCTTTGTGAAAATGTCTATTGTTAAAAATACTAGACAAAAAAAATGAAACGAAGATGAATGAATAAATGGATGAAGATATGTAGTATGTTTGTGATGTAGTGATCATATAAAAAGCAACGTAGTAAAAACAGTCACATTACCAAACTGAAAAACAAAAACATAAACCCATTTTACAGATATGTGATTATGAATGTAAGCCAAAGTCAAAATTCTAGGAAAGATGATTCAGCAACTTGCTACACTATATGGCCAAAAGTTTGTGATACCTGACCATCACACTAGCATGTGCTTGTTGAACATCCTATTCCAGATTTAGTTCCCTTTTCCTTTTATAATAACCTCCACTCTTCTGGGAAGCTTTCCACTAGATGTTGGAGCGTGGCTGTGGAGATTTGTGTTCATTCAGCCACAAGAGCATTAGTGAGATCAGGCGCTGATGTTCGGTGAGTCAGCTTTCCAGTTCATCCCAAAGGTG
>JAKKZN010000029.1:8100977-8118118 GCA_033441825.1 Pangasius elongatus
AGACATGGTTTGAGAAGGTTGGAGTGGAAGAACTCGAGTGTCCTGCACAGATCCCTGACCTCAACCCCACTGAACACTTTTGGGATGGACTGGAATGCCGACTATCTTCTCGCCTGACCTCACCAATGCTCTTGTGGCTGAATGAGCAAATCCCCACAGCCGCACTCCAAAATCTAGTGGAAAGCCTTCCCAGAAGAGTGAAGGCAACAAAAACAAGCAGGAGGAGGGAACTAAATCTGGAATGGGATGTTCAACAGGGACATATGGATGTGATTGATCAGGTGTCCATGACATTTTGGCCATCTAGTGTATATGTGAATCTACTTATAATTTATATCTAGAGTAGTGCTTTAGTGTCATAGAATGGTGTGATCATTCCAGTGAGTTTGGAGGCTTTTCCTCATGAACACACACACACACACACACACACACACACACACACACACACACACACACACATGCACACATGCACACATGCACATATTTGTTTCAGGTCATTCTGTGTAGCTGGAGGGCCTGGCTGAAATACAGCTGGCTAGTCACACTCCTGTTTCCCATTTCCTGCTCCAAGCCACCTGAAGGGAACTCTGTGTGTGTGTGTGTGTGTGTGTGTGTCCTGTCCATTTGCTGTACTTTTTTGCCCAAGCATCTTCCCTCACACCCACTGTAGTTTGTGGAGTCCAGCAGGTCTAAAGGTCAGGGGTCAATGATGCCCAAGCCCATGCTGGTCCTCGATCAGTTTTGTATGACTAATAAAGGTAGTAAGAAAAAAAACTAATCACAGAGAGCACTTGCCTCACCTCTACGACTACTAGCAATGATTTGCTCAGAGAGAAGTGGACATGATTTTAACTCAAGAGTCTTATGAAATTATGAGTAAGCCTGAGAGCAGTGCAGAAATTCCACAATTCAGCTCAATACCGGCTTCTTGACAATGGAAAAAAGAAAAATGTAACCTTTTCATTAAAATATTTATTAAGTGGAGTGGTAGTCCAGGGTCTTCTTCAATAATAGCTTGTAAGGGTACTTGAGCATCATTGAATTGGCTTGTGTAGAGTGAATGAGGGCTCAGATTACTAGCAGGAGCTTTCTGAGAATTAATAGACACACTTTTCTTAAGGACATTCTTCATAAGGCTTCATGACACCTACATAAGACCTTCTTGACAGCTGACATAAATCTATATCAGATTTTATAATGGCTTCCAAAAGACATCGGCTGTAATAAACACTTTTTTTGTACATTAAATGAACTTCTTTTATGAATACTTAAGACAGTGCCATGACATAGTATATGATTTTATTTTTAACTATATGAGACTTTTATAAATATCTATGGCAAATCCATGACATCGTCACTTGAGTAAAGTGAGTTTCATCTCATTAGTTATAAGATTTTAATTAACGCTTTTTACCAGAGAAAAAAATGGAAGTTCTGCCTGTTTTGCGGCTGTCTGTGTTCAGCATTGAATTTATTTGTGATGTCACACTCCACAGTTAATGGCTCACATGAAAGTAGACGCTCAGGGCTTTAAGAATTTGCAGTTTTTCATAAGTATTTCTTTTTTTTCCCCCCAGTTGTATATGGTGTTTTGCTATCAAAAAAAGCTTTAGTTGTGCTGTACAATTTATTTCTGCACCAATGTTATTGTGAAGAGGCGGGAGTTGTTTGCCCAGCAGGGGGCTCACACTCCTCCCCTTTCCCAGCACCCTGCTCACCAGCAGGTAAACAAAGAGCCATGATACTCTACACACAGAAACCCAACAGTGTGCTGACTCATCTTATAGCAGACTTGCAGAGATAAAGTAATACATTTGTTCATACTAATTGAAAACTCAATTTCCATTCCTCCGCCCGAATGGATGTACTGTAAGTAAGGGTTAAAAAAGTGTGTATTCTATCTGATTTTTAAGTGAGTCTGGTTTTAATGACCATCACCATTATGTGACCCTGAAGTAGTAGTGCACTCACCTACCGATCAGATGCTATGATGTTCTAACATAAATCAGTTAATAAAACATTATAACACAATCTTATGTCAACAAAATTCTACTTTATGTCACATCACTAAGATATCAGGTCAACTTGCTATCAAACATCAAAAGCAATCTTTATTTAAGCTGAAATGTGTTGCTATAAGCCTATGTACTGTAAAAGTCTATTTTAGGTTTATGTCACATGTCAGAAGGGGCTTACATAGGCTTGGTGTAGCTCCTTGAACACTGCCGTTGAGCAAAGTGCGCCCCACTGAACTCATGAGGTATCCCTTGTAAAGATTATACACAATCATGAGAAATCTTTGGATTTCATGTATCATGGTTTGTGCCATAGCTTTTCCATTCCGTGACCTTAGTATTAAAGTTTCTATCTGGGTGAAAGTGCTGTTTTGAGGTATGGGACACCAAAGTTTTGACTTTCCAGCTAACAAAACTCTAAAGTACTGAAATGTACATCATTAAAAGCTCAACAAGGCCTACACTTTAATATAACTTCACATTTACATTATTGAAATTAAAATTGGTTTTATAAGGTTCTATCTGTCTTTTTTTTATTAGGCAAACTCTTAATCTCCTTAAATAACTAATAAATGGTAATAAACATCTCAGCAAATTAAGATCGCAATTTAGCCATATAGGCTTTTTGATAAGATTATTCTTTTTGGATATATTCTCTGGGATCTAAACTACAAATAGACTGTTTAAAAAAAAATAAAAAAAATTACACCTTGAGATTTCATTTATGGGAGATGGTGGCTTAGTGTTTAGCACTGTTGCCTCGCACCTCCAAGGTTAGAGGTTCGAATCCCGTCTTTGCTCTGTGTGCGTGCCTTTTCTCCCTGTGCTTCGTGGGTTTTCTCCAGGTACTCCGGTTTCCTCCCCCAGTCCAAAGACATGCATTGCAAGCTGATTGGCATTACCAAATTGTCTGTAGTGTGTGAGCTTTTGTGCGATTGTGCCCTGCAATGGGTTGGCACTCCGTCCCCGGTGTCCCCCACCTTGTGCCCCAAGTTCCATGGGATAGGCTCCAGGCTCACCCCAACCCTGAGGAGGATAAGCAGTACAGAGGATGGATGGATGGATGCATTTCATTGTATACATTTAACAACCTTAAAATGCATTAGACCACACAATACATGTTTCTGTGCAACCACGTGAACATGCCTTACAAGTCTGCTAGCTGACTTTCAGTCCTGATTATTAAGCACATTGCATGTAGCTAGCATGCCAGTAATATTTAATGCTAATGTAATTTGATGTTAGCCATGATATTAGCTTTCCACTGAGCTGGAGACTTTCTAATGCGGCAGAATATTTATACATTGTAAAGCCAGGGACTACGATGACTCTGTACTCTGCCAATTCTGTACATTTTTTGTACTTTTTTATTTTTTGGAGAATATGTGTTTAGCTGTAAATATACAGCTAAAAGTTACTTTCTTCTCTGGCTTGCCATACTTGTCTGTCAAAATGTACATAGAACGCAGATGTTGATTGGTCAAGGCTGTCTATGTCGAGTTTATCCTGGATGAGGATTGGCTGGCAGATAGAACCTTCTAAAGCCAAGTTTATCTGTGGGTTTGTTGATAGAACTTTTAATTTTTTTTTCTTTTACCAAAATAAAAAAGGTTATGTGTTTAACTCATTCCATTTGCCAAAATACCAGATATAACCTTATAATACAGGTGTCCTGATTTTCCATAGTTTCCACTTAATGCTTCTGCATCTATTGTCAAGTTTGCTGAAGCTTCTGTGTCACACTGCAAGTGGCTGCACCGTTTCTACATCTGTGTCATGCCCTCTCCCTCCCTCTCAGCTCTTTTCCTCCTCTCTCAACCACATCAGAGCTCAGAGAGCTATATCAATTAACGGCAGGGGGAAAGAGAGTTATGCCAAGTGCCAAGGGTCTTAATGAAAACATGTGTAAGTCATTACCACAAACACACACACACACACAGAGAGAGAGAGATAGAATGAGAGTAAGAGAGAGGCTAAAAGCATAGTCAGTTCACCCAGACACTGCATATTGGGGAAATTGGGAACATTACTCGGTGAACACAACAATCTGGAAAACAATATTTCTCCCCTATGAGTCAAGGCCTCCACCCAAGTGTTCTCCAAGCCATGTGTCTGTCCCAGTCAGTCCTGTGTCTCCACTGAATAAGGGGACATGACCTTATTCAAGCCTTCTCTCCTAGTAGACTATAGTTCCTAAAAGAGGAATGCCTAGGTTTATGCTATAGTCAGTGCATGAGACTCTTTGTCAGTGGCTAGGGTGGGTACTGCTCTTGTGTTTATTAAAAGAAATCTTGTGTTGTCTATGATATTAATTTTTCATATCTCAGACATTATGCAGCTCACATTTCAGGCTAGACATGTACTGCCAATCAATTAAGAGTACGAATAAATACTGATTCTCACCACAACTGGGATTGTTTCCTTGCCAGTAATACACAGATTGTGGGTTTCACCTGACGCTAACAGGAAGCAGTGCTGCCCACTTCGATAATGATCAAAAAGTATTGTGTGGTCTATTATCAATGGGAGATTGCAAGTTCTTATCTCGATGATCAGGAGGGGCTGGTATCAATGGGCTAACAGAGCTAAACCACTCTGTCTTTCAAAGACAGAAACCCCCCATTAATATAAGATATTATTTTGGTCATCAGCTTATTTTGCTGTGTCTTTTGGATTTCAGTGGTGGAACCAAATACAACTATCAAAGTAAGAAAAATACACGTAATGGTATGAAGAAGATTTACGCAGCCTGTTAGTGACAGTCATGTCCGTAATTACACAAAGTGCAATGCTCTCCAGATTTCTCTAGATGTCATCAGCAATGACTGAAATGTCACGTGAAATCTAGTCACGAAAAAATAAGAACATAAATAAATAAATACATAATACTAGCTTAATTAATTAAACAAGCAAAAGTCACCTAGAGTCACATATTTTATGAACAAAGTGGGTTTTAACTCCGCCCCCCAACCCCCTCACAAACATGCCTCTGGAAGAGACACTAAAAGTACATAGACAGATTGCAGTGGTGTCTCTTCCATAGGTGCACATGGTACAGAGCCATTCAACAAATGTCTTCATAAGCAGAAATATTCATAAAGGCATTGAATTGGTCATTGATTTGGTCGCCTTTCTAGATGTTGTGCAAGCATGGGGCAGGCGAGCTCACTGCCCCATTTAGCCCTCCACGGGGCAGGAATCACTCTGCCCCACGCTTGCTCCATGATTGTTTTATTTATGAGTGATGGAGGGGCAGTGGACAGGACAGTTAATGAGATGGGTTCATTTTGTAGACTGTGACTGGCGATGGTGATGGGAACCACACACTGTCCCGAACTTAGGTGAGTTTCTTTAAAAAAAATACACAGGTTATTGAAATGAACACTGCCATCCTTTTAGTTCATAGTTTTCAGTCTGATTAGCAAATTTAATCTACCCTGTTATCTAAATAGCTAAATAACTAGATATTTTGTTATCAGTCATCAGTAAAGAATTTTGCACATCCGGAAGAACTAAAGTTCTTTACAAATGAGGCAAAGTAAACAGTGAGGTGTCACTGTAATATTAGAGATGTTCAGTTTGATCAACTTAAAAACTATTTTTTATGCTAATTATGTATGCTAGATATGCTGGCTTTTAGGCCAGACTTCATCTTTCTGTTCTCTTGTTGAAAATTGGTGTACATAGTTAGTAAGTTCATACAAATCTTAATGACTCTCAACCGACTATTAAGGGGTTACTCTAAAAACTCTAGCCTATAGCATAAGTAAAGAGATTTAAGACTCTCACCTTAAATCCTGCTTGAGACTATGTCTTATTAATGTCGTCCTACCCCTCCAAAATCTATGGTCACGAGCTGTTCCTGATAGATAGTCCAATCAAAGTACTAATTACACAAACGGACAGACAACACAGCTGTATATTTGGTGTTTTTTGGCTTCCCAGTGTTCCTACTGGCTTCCCAGTAGTTGTTGTGCGATAGGCATGAGCTCTGTAGGTATTGGGTGGGAATTGGCAAACGATCAAACTGGGGGTAAAATTAAAAAGGTAATGCATGTACAAATCCACAATATTTATCCCAAATGAGCAAGACAGATGTGACAGTGGCAAGGAAAAACTCCCTGAGAAGTCATTATGAAGAAACCTTGAGCGGAACCAGACTCGAAAAGTGACACCCGATAGTGTGATTGTAAATAATTTGCCTTCTATTACTATGCTGAATCATCAGTTGTGAATCACTGGCAGGTTTTCCCTGTATTGTTATTATTAACTGATCTGAATAGCTGTCTTTAGCACATGGTTGGTCAGTGATCCGCCAACCCATGGCTGTGTTTTGGAGAAGTGGAACCTAATGTGAATGAACATTCACACCATTAGCTTTGCTTTAAACCAGAATTGTAAGTAAACCAACTATGAAACTGTTATTTTCTAAATTTGTTTATGACATGAATAAAATGAGTACATATGTTTGGAGATGTTTATATTTTTGTTATAGGTATTTTTCTGCTCTGCTAATATGAGTTTCCTTCTGACTGGGTTGGACTCAAAGCATGCATTATTCCATGCTTAATGCTTATTTATTGGTGGAACATTATGGTGAATACACAATAAATATAATCAGTGCTTCGCGCTGTCTTGAGCCCCAGCATGAAACTGCGTCTTGGGCGCCATCATTTACTTTCATTTCAATTATTCCTGCTTTCTCACTCATGTTCTGTCTTTTAATTTTTCTCTTTCACACACACATAGTCACATACTCATGGGTGCACACACACCCATAAATACCCACACATACACCCACCCACCCACCCACAATTCCCCAAAGGCTTTTAGAGTGCCAGAATGAGGACCCCTGAGTATCTCGGCCCAGACAGACTCCACATGGTTTCACTACCCAGATTGAAATCATGCAGGTGAACTGCCTGGAAAATGATTACATACACTATTCAGTGCACACGTCACTTTAAGCACACACATTATACATGGCACAAAAAGCAAGAGGCTGGGGTAGGGGTGCCAGACTATAGTTTGAATGTCATGGACACAAAATGTATGCTAATTAAAATTTGCTGCTTGTCATTTACAGCTGCCTATGTATGTGTGATAGCCTGGGAAAACTCCTCGCATGTCACCGTGGTTGAATTCTGTCAAAAAAAAAGACAAAAAAATATTCCGCAAATATTAGCTTTTCCTGCCTGGTCCATACACTAGCACCTCAATATTAAGAAACCAGAAATATGACGTGGAAATGTTTCAGTTTGCTAAAAGGTGTACGATTTCCTCATGAAGTTAATGTCCTGGTTTGGTGAAGCTGTTGTAGCAAAATGGACCTAAGCCTAATCTAATCAGTTTGTAAACATACCAATTAAATTTAAAACTAAAATTAAAGTTGAAATGCAATTTTCTCCCTGTATATAATAGGGGTTATTATATACAATACTTGTGGTTGAGATACTCTATGTCCAGAAGGAAACATAACTCAGTTAAGGAAAGCCTGTAGTTCAGAACGATTTTGTGGAAGATGTCACCATGTGAAGGGTTTTCCCAGGCTGACACACTTTTGCATGTATGTCTTTTTAAAGAGAAAGAAAGTGGCTTCCATCCATCTAATGGACAGGCAGGTTTTAGGTATACGGTAGATATATAAATCTACACACTCCTGTTAAAAAAAGATTTTATGATGCAAAGAATGAAACAAAGGTAAATCATATCAGATATTTTCCACCTTCATTGTGATATAACAACCAACAAAATTCAAAAGAAAAACAAAGAGAAATGCTTGAAACTGTACAATATCCTGGATGCATAAGTATGTACACCCCTTAACTAATACTTTTGCATGTAACACAGCACTCTTAGCGACTTAGCACGTCTTAATTTGGGGAATTTATTCCACTCTTCCCTGCAAAAATGCTCCAGATTTATCAAATTGAGACGGAATCTCCTGTACACAGCCCTCTTTACTGTACTCTACAGGTTTCTGATAGGATTTAGAGCTGGGTGTGTAGAATTATTAGATCCCCTGTACACATAAGAAAACCTGAAATGAAATGCATGAAATTTATACAGTTTTGCAGACGGGTTTTTAATGCTAGACGGATGTAATATGATAAGGAGAAATGTTTATTGAAACTGAAATTTTTTAAAATAAATAATGACTTGGGTATGTGCTCTGGTCTCTGCTTGGCCATTTGTGCCATTTCTCCACTGGTCTTTTGTCAATTGTCTTCAAAAAAATTTAGTTGCTGAAAAACATACAGAGATTTCTGTTCTTTTGCTGACTTTTCAGATATTTCCTTAAAATTTATGAAGCATCTATAAGAGACTGTGTTTTAGAACACCGCTAACCATTTGTTACTGTCAACACGTCCACGCTTTTTTTTGTTTACTTATTGTTCGGGCTTACAATTGTATGCTGTGTGTGCGTTTGTGTGTCAGAATGCATCCAGGGTCAAACGAGGGGAAACTCACAGCGCACAACACAGTACCTATTGTTCGTCGGTTCTCCCTTCTCTACGTGTGTGCCTCTTCCTCTTTTCCTCGGTTGTATTTCCCTGTCTTTGGGAGTCTGTTTGATTGAACAAACAGTGGATTCCTGGGTCATGTGTGTGTGCATGTGTGTGTGTGTGTGTGTGTGTGTGTGTGTGTGCATGTGTGTGTGTAGAATCCTCACACGAGCCTGAGTAGACTTCTCGGAGCCAGCCGCCAAGAGCCGATTATAGTGGCTGTGGAGAGGGCGGTGAGACGTCTTCCGACCCATAAATCATGTCCTAGAGCAGTGTATCTCTTTCTCCCTACCCATCTCCACTCCACTCTTCCCCCTTCCCTTTCTCCTTCACTCCTGTCTCAATCCATCCCTCTTTACCACGTCTTCAGTCCACTTCTCTGCCGTAAATGGAAGCACAATGTCTTTTTCATTCTGTTCATTCATTCATGAAAATATACTACAGGAACAAAAAGTATTTAAAAATTTTACCTTCTTTATATTATACATATATAAATAATGTTTATAGGAATGTATACTCCTTTTCATTATTACCTACGACACCGTGATGCCCTGCTGTCTGTGCCAGCCTGTGTGCCAAGCTTATTATTATGCTCAATATCGCTCCAGCTCTCTCGGCCCAAGGTCGAGGGAGAGCAGAGGTCACAGGATCGCGACGCAGAGCGACAAGACCGCCTGGAATTAGCATTCACCCTCTCCCCATGCAGTGCTAAATATTTCAGCACTTCCAGCTGCTTCATGTTAGAGACCATCACCCAGGAGATGGAACTAGAGAGAAATAGAGAGAGAGAGAGAGAGAGAGAGAGAGAGAGAGAGAGAGAGAGAGAGGACCATCCCGGCGTGATGCTGCGCATCCTGTATATCTCTTCTCTTATTCATGTGTTTATTTATTATTTCATCAGCGACGCTTTTCTTTTCCCTCCGTCTGCAGCGGAGAGAGACAGCGAGCAGTCATTAATTCATTAAAGCACCCTCCTAACCCTTCCTGTCTGCTTCTCACTCTTTTCCCTCCCTCCCTCGTCTCTCCTTCGCTCTTTCCTCGTTCCTATTTTTCTTTTAAACCTGGCTCTCCTGTGGTTCCTGAATGATCTTTTTGGCGCCTGTTCATCCTCTCTTTCAAATCTGATTAGAAGTAGTTTGAAGTCTGCTTGAGTTCCAACAGATCCTCAGACTCCGGTTTAAAGAAAGGTTACGCAGGGTTTGGCAGGCTTGATTAGACTCCTGGAGCATGAGCTGCCTCTGAAGAAGTAGTAACATTAGTAAATTGGATAGATTTTAACCAACCGGACTTCTTGTGAAAGCTGTGATGAATTTACTGGTTGCACANGATAGATTTTAACCAACCGGACTTCTTGTGAAAACTGTGATGAATTTATTGGTTGCACATTTGCACTATTTGTCCTTTTAGTACACAATAATCGAAGGGATTTATTTATAATCACACTATCCGCTACTCCCAGATGAGGATGGGTTCCCTTTGAGTCTGGTTCCTCTCAAGGTTTCTTCCTCATATCCTCTCAGGGAGTTTTTCCTCACCACTGTCGCCTCTGGCTCACTCATTAGGGATAAATTCACATATTTTGTGAATCCATTTATTTTTGTAAAGCTGCTTTGTGACAATGTCCATTGTTAAAAGCGTTATAAAATTGAATTGAATTGAATTGAATGTAAATGTGAAATAGCAACAAGCAACATTCAAGGGGAAAAAATTTAAATAAATAAAACTTACAAATAACCTAGTTGCATACGTTTACACCCCTTAAATAATACTTTGCTCAAGCACCTTTTGCACGTAATACAGGACTCGGTGTTCTTGGGTAAGAGTCTAACACCTGCACATCCTGGTTATCTTTGTGTCTCCTGCACGCCGTCCTCTTCACGTCATTCCACAGGTTTCTGATAGGATTTAGATCTGGGCTCTGACTGGATCATTCCAAAACATTTACCTTCTTCTTCAGAAGCCATTCCTTTGTTGACTTGGATTTGTGCTTTGGGTCATTATCGTGCTGGAAGGTTAAATCTTTCTTCATCTTCAGCTGTCTAACAGACACCTGCAGGTTTTGTGCCACATTGGCATTTAGAGCTATCCATGATTCCCTCTATCTTGAATATTACAGCATTATTAATTAATATGTAAAATGCTGCAGTTGTATAATTTTTGCAGGTATGTTGATTTTACCTCTGACAGGAGATGATTTTGGAGCGTTAATTAATGACTGACTGAGCTACTGTTTGCTAACTAGTTGATATTATCCATCATTTTAATCAAAATAATGTAAGAATAAGAAACTAATGAACATACTGAAAATATAAACGGCAGTCACCATTTACGCTCAACACAAACTATATTTGAGGGAAAAAAATAAATGCAGTAAATTCACATCTGAATGGAGAAATGCTCTTTTATGCTTCACTCATTCTGTCAGTGGATTTCATTTAAAAAAGACTGACTGGCTAACCTTAACAATCTAATGAGTGTTAGCTTACAGTAAATAAAGCCATAATAATATCAATAGTACAATAGTACAATAAAGTAGTAAATCGTTCTGAAATTTAGCTAGTGTTAGCTGCCATGGTTTATGCCATCACTTCTTCAATTAAAGCCATGAATGTAACTTGTATTGAACAGCTTTACTGCTTTACAACATAAAATAAAAGATTAAAGACTCAGATTTGTTGAAATGACCTCAAGCCTTTTTAGTGTTTGGTTAAAAGACGTCTGCACAGGCGTCTGAGTGTCACTGTCACTGTGTCTGACTGTCAGTTAAATAAGCTGTGATTTTTAATTGTCTAGGGTAAAATCATAAAAGGGAAAGGACAGGGAGGGAAAAAAACAAAGTGCAAGAGTGGATGTGAGTGCCCTCCAGGCATCAGGTCCCAAACCCCAAAAAAATAAAAAAATAAGAGAGAGAGACAGAGGAATCCCAGTCTACATACTGTATATCCAGTGAAGACCTGCACAGGTGTAGGTAATTATTGTCTCATTGCTGCGGTGGAGGTTCAGAGGGTCATAACACTGTCGCAGATGTTTTTACATCCTTGTACCCTTGAGGACTTGGACGAGGACCCCTGGGCTTAGAGCGCTGTTTGGGACACGACTCGAGTGCTGGAAGTGTCTCAGTAATGAAAAATCTCATAATTCTGTCATTACACCACACTGCTGTTGAGTTCTGCATTGTGATTGGTCAGAAGGTGTTGATTAGTTTTCTAGAACAGCAGCTCTCACAGTAGCACAGGTTTATATTAATAAGCTCATTCTAATACGTTATTGCTTCTATAGCAACAGCTCATTCACAGGTACTCCTATAGCGGACGCTCCACTGATAATAAATGGATTAAAAAACATGTAGTCATTGCTATGGTGAAGGTTTTTGTAAGGATACATTTATGTGACATCTATGGAAGGAGTCTCCAGTGTCAGCGCTTTGTAACAGTCAGAGGTAAAGCTGTAACGTTAAGTTTTCTGACATCTTCAGGACAAGGGAGTTTACGCTTTGCAGTTTCTCTCTAACATGACAAGCTCTGTAACTATATTTTAATCAAAAGCTAACAGGTTATAATAAATATAATTGTTTTTGTTAGAGAAGAATGATGGAGAAACTCACACACAGCTTTAAGGAACTCCTCAGGGTCTCCCTGCTCATACATCTGCCACGCTCCGCTAAAATCCACAGCCATGACGGGAGAGAACCTCACCACACACGTCCTGCTCACCACACACGTCCTGCTCACCACACACGTCCTGCTCAACACACACACACCTGATACGCAGGTGTGTCTATCATTTTAACACAGTTTTGTTTGTTCACAGCAGTCTTAATCACATCCTTTGGGGATGGTGATGGTTTTCATCAGGAAACACATACACACACACACACACACACACACACACACACACACACACACACACACACACACACACACACTCTCACACTCAGTTTTATTTGCATCATTTTGACTCCATGGTGATACATGGGGAGTCTTGAGTCATGACCACTCCTGGGGGAAGAATGCACATCATTAAAGGCCAATTAGTGACATGAATGTTTACATGTAGTTTATCACTGTGCTTTACTGAACTCTGATCTAGACAACAGGATTGCCTTCTCTACTCTACTATAAAATTTACTATAAAATTGAGTAAAAATGTGCACTCAGAATCACAGAATTCCCATTTCCATGCACAAATTTTTATTTTATCCACAACATAAATATTACATTACTGATACGTATTATATTTACACACACACACACACACACACACACACACACACACACACACACACACACACACAATAATGTAACGATTAAAATATAATCATATAAACGGCTGCTTATTCCACATTTCAAACCACCTTTTTCATAAAAACATTATGCATAGCACTCCCAGACGTTTCTGAGTCTTAACTGATGCTGCTATAGTGCACTAATGCATACTTTTATTACTTTTATTACTATCAAAACCACCTCTGAAATAAATATTATTTTCTCTCAGTTGTTAGTTTTGCATGAAACTAGTGCTGTTTGACTCCTGTATCAATGCAGTCGTGATAAGAAGCAGTGTCATCTTCATCTTGCTCCTCAATTGTGCTCACTTCCAGGTTGGTTAGATTTTGAGGAGGTTTCTGCTCCTCGACGTCCAGACCAAACGTTACACTCAGCTTTCGGTCTTTTCCTCCACAGGAGCCATCTTGGATCTGACATGCTCTGTCTCTGTCTGTCTGGGAGTCCTGCGAATCCTGTTTCTTGTTGATTAAATCGTTTGTTATGTTGGCTTGGTTTTTCTTGACTCCGTCTCGGATTTTGCTGACGCTGTCTTGTCTCGGCTGTGTTTCATTCAGTAGCTTCACCGCGTCTGTAGGCTCTGTACTGATGGTGATGTCACTAGCTGCAGGACTGCTCAGGTTATCTGCTAGAAGAGAAAAATAATTGAACACAATTTTTTACTGCTGACATTTACAATGTTTGACGTCATTAACTTAAACATAAACTTTCCACTGACACAAACCTGGTTGTGTTTTTTTGGCTTTTTATTTTGGCTTAGGTTCTTGTTCTAGTGTTTGTTGTTGTTCATATCTTTTCTCTTGTCTTTTTTTTTTTTTTTTTGCTTAATTCTGGTTCCAATTCTCGGTCTGGTTCTATACATTTTTTCAGACTCATGTTTTAAATTATGGTTCTTGTTTTAATTCTGCTGATAGTTCTGTTCTAGTTTTAGTATATAAGATGGCTACGTGCTTGTGTTTACTTACTGAAGATTAAATTTGCTCTCCTGACCAGAGGGGAGTGCCTTTTAGCCGGAACAGTCAAATAGTGACTCATCTGTGGGGAAAGCGCGCACACACACACACACACACACACACACACACAGAGTCTATGGTTCTACTGGAGCTGTGAAATTTCTTTAAAACAGTGCATTGTGAGAATTCTAGCTTAGAATTAATAATGAGGCAGAGTTTAAACATGTGGGTGGAGTTTAAGTTTAAACATATGGGTGGAGTTTAAACATATGGGTGGAGTTTAAACATATGGGTGGGTTTAATATAAACAGCTGTGTATTTTTCATCCTCACCCTTCGCTCCATCTGTGCTCTCTGCCTTTGGAGCTGAGCCTCATGCCACTCCAACTCTTCTTCCTCCAGCAGCAGTGTGTGTCTGCTGTACGAGCGCATCTACGCACACACACACACACACACACACACACACACACACACACACACACACACTCAGTATCTCTCAGATCTGCTGTGTGTGTGTGTGTGTGTGTGTGTGTGTGTGTGTGTGTGTGTGTGTTCACCCTCTGTTGTGGTTTCTGCAGGTTTGCTCTGAGAATGTTCCGGATTGCCTCCTCTTGTTCCTTTGTGATTTTCATCATGTTCTTCCTCTCACTCTGAACACTCCTGAAAGCACACACACATTTTAATATTTATGTTTTATAGTGTGTGTGTGTGTGTGTGTGTGTGTGTGTGTGTGTGTGTGTGTCTGTGTATGTGTTTGTTACCCACAGTAATGATGCAGTAGAGGGCAGTGATGGTTTTAACCTGGCTGCAGTTCTGCTCTCAGCCACTAGGAGTGCCTGCTTCCTCTCCAGTTTATTATAGAAGGAGATGAGCTGCGGTTCCTCAGACCTGTCTCCTGAGATCAGCCACTTCCTCATGTAGCGCTTATTAAACCGGGTCAGCCTGAGACACAGGGGGCAGACAGAGGGGAATAGAGGGGAAGAGAGGGGAAGAGAGGAGCAGATAGAGGAGTAGACAGGGGGAAAAATTGATGGACAGAGAGAGGGACAGATAGAAGGACGGAGAGAGGGACAGAGAGAGGGACACCATCCGGTCATAACTCTTCCTTCTCATTATAGCATTGCCGATGGTGTTCAGTGTGTTACTCACCTGTCCTTCCAGTGAAGGTGTCCATAATGACCACAGATGCACTCGATTCCCATCAGCACCTGGTCAAGAAACTGCAAACACACACACACACACACACACACACACACACACACACACACACACACCTCATGTTGTGCTGTCATAGTAAAATACAGAGTGATGTGGTGGTGTGTTGAAGCAGAGTTGCTGTTACCACCCCAAAACTGATTAGTTTCCTATAACAGCATGTCTCCAAGTGTCCCCAAGCACAATTACCAATTATTAAAATTTTTATTTATTAATGAATGACACACTGTACTTTTAATCCATTTATAGTTACATTTAATTTTGTGGAACGTTGGTGAAACAAGCGAGTTCCTGTTGTCACTGACGTTATAGCAGCTATAAACAGTCGTTCACCAGCCTCTTTTTTCTCTCTTTTGAAGTTAATAAGACTGCAACCCGCAAAAAGAAAACATAAAGTTACAGCTTTACCTCTGACTGTTGCAAAGCACTGACACTGGAGACTCCTTCCACGAATGTTACACAAATGTCTCCTTACAGAAAACCTCACCAGTGGAGTGTCCACTGTACACGTCCTTGTGAATGAGCTGTTACTATAGAAACAATAAGATATTAGAACGAGCCCATTAATATAACCCTGCGCTACTGTCAGAGCTGCCGTTATAGAAAACTAATCAACACTTTCTGGCCAATCACAATCCAGAATTTTAACAGGAGAAAGTGACCTGTGTATGTATTTCTTCATTTATTGTAAACTTGGTGTGGCTTTTCTTCTTTACTGCCAGAAGCTCCACCAGTGGGCGGATCGTCATTCCCTGTTTCAGAAAACAAAATAAACACAAGAAAAATCATTATTTATTACGTTATTAACATGACAAGGTGAGACTTGAGTGCCCACCAGAGGTGGAGTTAAACATTGTGCAGTTGTGTACACTGAGATGTTTCTCTAGTTCTCTCCTAATTCCCAAGTTTACAAACCTCCTGTAATTTTCATTCTTCTTGATGTTTCCCTGGTTCTTCAGTTCCTCTGGGTCCCCATGTTTCTTATTTCTCCTAGTATACCTGGTTCTCCTAATTTCTCACTTCCCAGTTCTTCACTATTTTCTGCCTGTACTTTTACATATAATGATTTGTGTATGCAGCTCAGACACAGACACCACACACACCTGAACAAAGACTGTGAAGAAGATGAGTGTAATGATGGAAGTGAGAAACATGTTCTTCATGGGGAAGTGTTCACTGGAGAGCAGGAAAGCCAGTGAGAATGCAATGGCTCCCCGTAGTCCACCGTAGGCCACGATGAACTGGTCTTTAGCTGTTAACTTCACTATGCGGAATTTATTCATGATGAAGCTCAGTCCCACCACTCCTACACACACACACACACACACACACACACACACACACACTCAGAGTGATTAATGAAGAAGCTTCACACACAGCCAGGCAGACAGACAGCCAGACAGACAGACATAGAGCTGACCCAGTACACGGGAGATGAGGCAGAGGATGATGGTGAAGATGATGAAGATAAAGTTCCAGTGATGCGGTCCTGCTATTGTGGAAATGCCGAGGAAGATGAAGATGAGAGTCTCACTCAAGCTGCTCCACATCTTCAGGAAGTATTTTATAGTGGTGTAGGACTTGTGGGAAATGTTGGCCTCCACATAGGGCCGCATAACCACACCACATGCAATAAGACTACACACACACACACACACACACACACACACACAGCATATTACAGCCTCCTGATTGAAATACAGTCTTGCAGTGTAAATAAATAAATAAATAAATAAACAAACAAATAAATAAATAACTCACGCCATGATGCCAGACAGGTGGAACACCTCAGCCGACAGGTATGCCAGGTAGCTGTAGAGGAAGACGAAAAGCGGCTCGATGACACGTGAGTGTGAGGTAAAGCGAGAGGTGACAGCCGCCATGATGCCATAAACCATGCCTACCATGATGCCCCCCAGTGCTACCAACAGGAAGCTCAGCACACCCAGTAGTGTATCACTGAACTCCACTGTGTCTCTGGCAGCAAACTCCTCCAACAGATGATACAATACCTAGAGAAAGAAACACGCTGCAACTTTAACTCCACTCACTACACCTTTAACTGAAGTGAAGTGAAGTGACTTTGTGGCCAAGTATGGTGACCTATACTCGGAATTTGTGCTCTGCATTTAACCCATCCAAGTGCACACACACAGTAGTGAACACACAC
>JAKKZN010000029.1:8146210-8163480 GCA_033441825.1 Pangasius elongatus
CTTGTTTCTTTTTACATGAACCCATTTTCAGCACGAGTCCAGATTGCGCTGATTGATGACGTAAGCAGAATGTAATCATTTACTTGAAGCACACGTCACAGATCTTCACTGTGTAATCTAACACAGAGAACAACGTTATCGCACACAGTCCAGTCCGCAAGTATTGATTTTAAAAGATGAATAAAATCACACAGTCTAAAAGCAGCTTTATTCGGTTAATCACGCGTGAGAACGCCTGGAGTTGCAACAAACAATGCTAGAAAGGCTTAAAAAGAGAAGTCTGAGGACGTCTGTCACTGGGTAAAAGAGGACATTCATAAGAGATATTCTCCCTGCTGACACAATTTAACAAAGCTGTGTTCATTTAATTCCCATGAAGGTGTGGTTAATTAGTTTGTAAATAATTAAAAACCTGCCTGTAAAGGCTTTTCCTCATATTTCCAAATAGAATATTTTGAGCAAACAGTCCTCCAACATGACCAATATCACTTACGAGGGTTATGGAGCTCTTTAGTTCCTCAAAGGGTTCCTAAACATGCATTTATAATTACATTTTTGAAACCCTAATCATTGCTTCCATACTTTAATCATTGCTTCCATACTTTAATCATTGCTAACATACTTTTCATCCAGCAGTGTAAATGTAAGAAAAGTGTACAGAACTGCCATTAGACTCATGTCACTTCATTAAATAAATATTTTATTATCAGTGAAAATAAATACATTTTCTTAAGATAGAATCAACGACATTTTAAAAAGCATTTCTGGGAGTGAGGTTATGGAGAGAAACCAAATAAAACAAAGCCAGATAAATCAAGCCAGGGGTCCACGTACAATGTCACTCATATAACATATACTCATATGTCTGGAGTAAGCTCGCAGTCTAGACAGATCTAAGGGAAGGCGGAGTCACCTGAATGATTAAGGTACACAGAGTGATTGTGGCTGAACACTTGGATGTACAGTATGTAGCGCAGAACTGCAAAACTTCCCTTCACAACATAAATTTGGCCAAGTCCCTTTTTAATACAAATATTGCTCACCAATGGCGCAGCTTCACTAGTGTGCTACAGTATAGGAATTCAACAGTGGCCATAATGGACATTTTAACATAAGTCCTTAACTCATCAATTTTATCAGTTTTGACCTTGAATAATGTTCAGTAATGTATGAAAAACAGGATATGGTCCAACACACATTTTGGCCTTGTGTATCACTGAGTCCCCAGTTTTGTTATCCCAGGCTAGGATGTGGCTCAGGCATAGTCCCATGAGCTGGGTGGGTTAAGAAGGGAGTGGAGCACAGTTTTAGTGGAAAAGAACTACTTTCGACATTAACAAGCTTTGTTATTCCTAAAGCCCAGGTGATATAAGCAAATACCATAACCTCACCATGGGGGGAAAAACTGCATTGTTCAATATATGTTGCTAACAAAGCAATAATGTAGAAATTAATTAATTATTTCCATTTTGTAATTATGAAGCCATTGGAGGGACTGGGTACACTGACCTCAATTAAGATGAAGCGTGTGTGTATAAATCAGTGGTGAACCTGCAACGTAAGCTTATATATTGAGGGCATGAAAACCAGTAATGAGGACAACAATGCATGTGGTGAATGTCTCAGACAATAATTCAACATGTAGGAAAATTTAAACAGGTGGCAAAAAAAACAACGTATTGCAGTAGAATATAATGCTGTCCTTATCTACTTAGCGGCTTGCTACAAGATATCACTGAGCAATATGTGGCTTAAGGGACATTACACAGTGGCACTGTATTGTCAAACTCAAGTTATTCACAGTATAGTGACATTCTAAAGACATCTACTGACCATATATGAGCACTACGTACATTTCGGATGGAGAAGTTGACGTCAAAAGTAAATGACGTTACCTCTCAGACATTGTGGAACTGTTATGCGCAAACGTTTCTAGTTCCACTTTTCCTAGAACTATGAATGAAGCCTCCATATTTTCGACTTAAGCAAAACTATTGGTATTGGTATTTTTGTGTGTTTTTTTTTTTTTTTTTTTTTTTTGAGAAAGTAATGCTGCTTGTTTAAGGCAGTCCTGGAGCTGTGACAAACCAGCAGGGAGCAGGCTCAGCAGTTAGCGACAGAAGCTAATAAGACATTCCAGTGCTTTCCAAGCTGTTTCTCGCTATCTCTATAAGCATAAAGAGACAGCCTACAGTGAACGGTTGACACTTAAGTGCCAGCCAGTTGATTTGGTTTAATTCAGTTGAAGTAGTAGAAACATTATGAGCATTCAAACTATGTCAACTGTGACAAATGTTGCGCTTATGCTAACGGCGGTCATCTTGATGAACAGTGTAGCACTGTGCAAAACGACATGTACTCAGCTCCAGCATGTCTCCAATCCTAGGCTCTTAAATGTTAGCTTTAGAGCAATGAAGGAATAATCGGAGTCGGTGTTGAAGTACCAGCCTTCAATACACAAAAATACTCACTCAAACTGTTCTTCTCATAACAAGCCTCTGGGAGCTTGTCTGATATAAAGCAGAATTGTCATATGAGCTCAATAAATGTCCAGTTTTTGGTGACTATTATAAATATATTTCTAAATGCCAGTGATGCCCCAGGGAGGCATGGCAGGATATATGTATTGTTCTAATCAGGGCTGATAAAGTGAAGTCATATTCAACCCTGGTCCGACTGAGCTACATCGTCACCCCAGGGGACTGATGGAAAGAGCTGGCTGCTACCTCACAAAAACACACTTACAAAAGGTCAATCACAGAGTTCAGCCCTTAAAAGAGCAGTGATAATTCATAGAGAACTCCCTTCTTTCTTCTCATTTGCCAACAAATAGGTCAGGCCAGAGTGTACTACGGTGTGTGTATATATAGCATAACTTTACAGACAAAGTCATTTTTGCTTTAGACCAGTAAAACTGGCTTCCCTTGCAAAAAAGTCCTCAGAATTACACAAGCAACCAACTTGCCACTGACTGGAACAGATATGAAGTGAAACCACTTCTAATTGTCTGCTCAGCAGCTGACAGTGCTAGGCTGCTGCTTGCACACAAAGTCTGAGAAGAAGTCAAACTCGTTCTGACCCAGTGACAGTTCAGGCAGCTCTTGCACCCTGTCCAAGCCCAGTTCTAGCACAAGAGATGTGAGGACTTCCTCGTCAATCAAGTCCGTATCCATGACGTTGAGGCCCAACGCTGGGCCGCCCATCCCCATCTGCATGCCTGCCAGTTGGTTTGGAGCCATCCTGTATGGACCACCGGGTCCCATGTGGTGTCCATTGCCCGGGCCGAGAGGAATCCCGTGGTACTGGGTGTTGAGTTTCTGCAGGTGCATGCTAGCCATAAGCTGCTGAGATGGGCTTAGACCTCCTCCACTCATATACTGCTGCTGATGCTGCTGAGGTGGCTGGGTCTGTGGATGCATGTGATGTTGAGCTTGAGGGTGCTGTGGCCCCGGCTGCTGGTTTGCTCCTCCGTACATCATATTACCCGTTTGCATCTGATGGTGATGCCCATTCCCCATCTGTCCATTCATCATGGGCCCCATGCCGGCCCGCTGCCTCATTGCTGCCTCCAAGGAACCTTGTGGCCCTCTGTTGTAGTGCATCAGCTGGCCGTTCGGAAGGGTACGCATGCCTGGCTGGCCCATATGCTGAGGGTGATTGTTCATGCCCATGCGGAACCCATGACTCATGGGCATCATCATGTGATCAGCCATGGTTTGGAAGTGACGCTGCAGAGACATGACAGGAATGTCAACACATTGTAAGAAAAAAGAAAAACATGCAAAGATTCCTGACACACCAGCTGAGCGACGATGTCATGTTTGGAAAAATCTCTAGTCTTCACTTTTTCAAATGTTGCAAATGTCTTCATGTTTCATTTTATTCTTGACACAAGGACTACGGATCAGCCTGTGTGAAAAGTATTTGAACTTGTCACTGAAGTACAATGGGCAGAACTGGTTCCTGTTCAACACTTGCCTTTACTTATCCCTTTAAAACCCTTGGTAAATGTGCCACTGGCAGAGACAAAGCCTAGGTGTTTCGAGTGTGAGCACTGTGCTGAGAAAACAATGCAGTCGGAGCAGACCTGAGCCTCTGGGAGCATCAAAACAAATATCAGCCAGATCCCTAGACAAAGTGCTCAGCAAACAAAGCCTCATACAGACACCGAACAGAGCCGAGACTAAATAGGGATTGTGATACAAGTACTCGATTAGGCGGACTCGAATAGAGAATTGAACTTCTTTATTCCTTAGGTAACAAGTTCAGATTGATATATTTGTAAGATCAACCTTTATCGTTGCCATGACGAAAATATACCATGACAAATGCAGGTATTTGAATGAACTATTGGTAAGTAGGATGACCTACAGCATGCTGTTTTTAATTGTCCTTCCTGGAAAATGTTACATGAATCAGTATTTATGCAGAAGCAATGGTTACACAATCTCTGTGCACTGTGTCAGTGATCTTGGTATAATGCACTGAGATGGGAGACTGCCACTATAGCCTACTTGATGAAAAAAAAAAAAGAAAAAAAGGCAGAATTTCTCTTTGTCCTTTCCGCAGAGCTATTGAATCATCTGACTTCTGAACCATCACTTGGTTTAAATGTCTGAAGAACCAGTAGTGCACACCAAAAAGCTTACTCTGTCACTGATCTGCTGGAAAAGTGCATTTGCAGTACGGGTTTTTATAAGAATAAACAAAACAGTTCAAGCAAATATAATTGTTTTTTTTAAGGTGAATCCAAAATACTGAAGTATTTAACGCACTGGAGGATAAACTGATCTTCTGACCATGACGCGATTCGTGACCTATAGACATTTTTTTTTTTTAAACAAAATGCATTTCTTTGCACAACTTTTGATTAGATGGAGCGTCTGCATTAACAGTCAGCTGGAATAAATTTGCCTGAATGTGTATCTTGTAATGCATATCATTCTATAAGACGCATGCATTAGCAGGGTTAACCAAGCACGCACACACACACACACACGTACCAGTGTAATATCTCTCTTCCTTTTCTGAAGAGTGTCCTGGCGTTTTCGTGGTATTCCAGGCACGCGCGCTGCTGCTTCTCTCTGCTCCAGTCCCTGATACGGTAGATCGCTTTCTGGGTCAACTCTGCGATTATATCTCCACAGCGGAACAGCGAGACGGGAGGGGCGGGGAGGGGAGAGGCGGGGTTAGGGGCGGGTGAGGGGCGGGGCTACATCCCTCCCCCTCTCTGATTCTCTCCTTTCCTTTGTTGTGATTGGTCGTTCCGTTTTAATCACCGCGCTGAGAAAACGATTGGCCTCGGAAGATTTGGCAAGCGGACGTACGTGATACGTAAGCACGTACGCGCGTTTCCCCGGAAACTCTTCAGCGCGTGAGAGAGGACACGAGCGTTATGTGCTGGTTTTGTTCCTGCTTTGAGAGGAACAAAACACAATTAGGAGGAGTTTTTTTTAAGGGTTTTAATAACTAAATAATGTCCAAAGACGAATGTTTTTGGACCAGTGGTTCTCAAAATGGTGTGTGTGTGTGTGTGTGTGTGTGTGTGTGTGTGTGTGTGTTTTATGTAGTTACAGAGGTGTAAATCACAACCCCTCATTACCAAAGCTAATTATGGTCATTATTAAGTTATAGTTATGTGCTTATTAAGTTATAGTTAGTAGCTTAAGTTATAGTTAAGAGCTCATTTGACTGAATGGTTTAATCCAAACCTCAGTAACTCAATAACAAGCAGGCCCATAAATGATGACAACTTGGACCCAATGTGCTCTTGTCAGTGGATACATCAGAAATACAAAGCTTTTTAGCTCTAATAAAGAGACAAATTAATTATCATTGGTCACATTTCACATAAATAAATGTGAATTAAATAAATTTGTACTGAGGAGGTCTGTGGAATTTATTTTCAAGATGAAGAGGTGTGAGAAACCCTAGTACGAGGCAAAAGTATCATAGCCTTTATGGTTAAAGTTAGTGTAGCTCTAATTGATCTCAAATAATGTGTTTGATTCGCATCATTACCCTTTGTCTATGTTCACATTTCAATTAATTATCCTCCCAGCAAAATGGATAAGGTTTCAGAGCTGCACCCATCAGGTTCTGGTCAAGCTTCAACCATTTGCCTTGTGTAAGTGGCTTATTTACCATTTGAAAAGGACAAGACTGGAGATTCATATGCTTGTGTGGAGGGAGAAAGCACCCCTGAGATGGAGGCCTGCTGGCACCAAGCATGTGCTAATGACGTTGCACCAGCCATACTGCTTTCACACAGCACTTAGCCACAGTCCAGGCAATACACACACGCAGACACACACACACACACTTAGACACATGGGACAATTCTCCTGGCTGTGCCAAATAACTCTGTTTGCTCATACTCCTGAGGAATGTAAAGAACCATCTTTCTCTCTCTCTCTGTCTCTCTCTTTCTCACACACTCACTGTCGTGAAGTGCTCACTGTGCTGCTCTTTTCTAGGGCAGAATGGAAAGCATGCTTTCTGCTATCAGTATGCAATACAGAAGCCCATATTTCAGCTCCTACAGAATGAAAATATATGGCACAAACACATTTCAAGATTTCCAAATTAGAACAAAGTGCTTACAATTTTTTTCTCCCTGATACACACATAATATTTGTCATTTAATATAAAAGGCAACAATTAAAATCACATTTGCATATGTACATCTAAAACATGTTCAGTTTATGAGGTCTCTAAAACTTCCTTTTGTACTTTTTGTATATTATACTTCCAAACCCACAAATGAAGGTCATCACACAGCACAGCCTGGCTTTGATATAAGTCCTTGTCTCATTCAGTGCTAAAAACATTGATGTCGATTGTTGTCTACTTCTTTGTCATTTTTGTCTTCTTTTCTCATTCTCCCAATGATTCATACATGTCAGGTTTTTTTTTGTGTGGTTCACCCTCTTAGTCATTTTCCTGACAAATGATGACAAGTGGTACAAAAGCCTTCTTGAGCCATATTTATATTTTAGATCAGTTTAACTAGATGTAAGAAATATATAATTGAAATATTTGAATATTAGATTGCAGTAATCGACCATGCAAACCATTAAACAAGGAACTCAAGAGACGGCTTTCACAGCTTTTATTCAGAGAGAACTTTTTGCTGGTGTAGTCAAGAAGTGGTTTATAAAAGCTTGTTTTATTTAGTCAGCAAAACAGATGACAAGCAGAAATACACGGCCAAGCAACAGGAAGAATGATACCAAAAAGAAAAAAAAAAAAACAGCCAGTAACCCCGCAAATGGGTTACGCATCAACAACTGACTTATATCCTAAAAATTAGGCAATGACAGTCAACATTGACAAACTGTGTAGAAATGTTCCTATGTGATGACTTTCATTAAGACAAGAGGCTAAAGCAGTTACACACCTAATTCCAGATCAGGAAACTTAGCAATGCCTGGACTGATGAAATTTTCAGAATTAGTACACGTAATCTCTGCTACTTCCTAGTAAACACTGCGTTTAAACAAAACATTGTGTATTCTATATGTCACAGTTTGGGAGGATAACAGATTACACCAGAGAAAGCCAAGAAAAAGTACCTGTTGACCTTTTATAAGCTTTTTTTGTGGTATTCTTTTTTCCTCAAAGAATCTAGCTAGTAAAATGACTCTAATAATATAAAATATACTCACCAGCCACTTTAAAAGACACATCTGTACTCATTCATGCAGTTATCTAATCAGCATCGTGTGGCCTTTTTTCAATGTTCAACTGTTCATTTTTGGTAAACCTGTGCCCAATATAGCCTCAGATTCCTGTTTCTGGTTGGCAGGAGTGAAACCTGATGTGGCTTTCTGCTATTCTGCCTAAGGGCGTAATGTATTGTGCATTCTGAGATGCTTTTTTGCTCACCACGGGTGTACTGAGTAGTTATTTGCGTCACCACAGCATTCCTGTCAGCTTGAACCAGTCTGGCCAATCCCCTCTGACTTCTCTCACAAACAAGGCATTTCCATCTACAAAACTGACACTCGCTGGATGGGAATTTTTTATTTTTATTTTTTTGCACCATTCTGTGTAAACTCTAGAGACCGTTTTGTGTGAACCCAGGATATCAGCAGTTTCTGAAATATTTAAACAAGCCTGTCTGGCACCAGAAAACATCCTGTGGTCAAAGTCACTGAGTGAGATCACATCTCCATTCTGATGTTTTAACCAGAATTAACTGTTAATATTAACTGAAGCTCTTGACCTGTATGTGCATGATTTTATTCATTGCACTGCTACATATCATTCATGTCTTGTGCTTTTATGTTTAATGATACTATTCAGATTCCATAAGAGCCTCACTCACCAGTATATTTTGATATGGTGGGCTAATTCACATATAAAGAGTTAGTATGTGTTATAAGTCTGTTGTTTTACCACTGCTTTCTAATATTGGGATTAAAGTAGCTTCGTGCACCTCTGTCCGTCTTCCCTTTTGTTATATCTTTGCACACTATGTTCAAGTACTCAAATGTAAAGGCAATTTTCCCCCAAATCTCTATGGCACCATTACAGTGTAGTAAAGTGTGAATGAAGCCCTTTGGGGACCAGGATTAATGTAATAACAGGAGATAAAATTAGACTCGCTTTATTTATCTGCATCCACATCTCTCTATAGGTTAGAGGAATGTTGATAGGCCCATTTAGAACATTGTGAAAATAGCATTGCGAATCTCCTCTTAAGAAGAATGAACCGATTTAAATACAGTATTGCGGTTTACAGAAATATCAGCCCCACCCTTTGTAGGCACTTACACATACACCTACATGTGCAGACACACTAGCAATCTCCTTAGAACAAAATCTCCTGTACCTCCCTTGTTTAATTAGGACTTCATACTCTCTTGTGTTCTCTCACTATCTCTTTCTGTCCTCCCACACTGCACAGCCCTCACACTATCTTCATTGTATTCATTTCCAGTCAGCGCTTTATGCATTGTCACAACATGGTTAATATAGTTTTGCCAACACAATTACAGGCCAGGACAAACGAAGAGCCAAGCAGAAAATAATTACAGCCAGCTAAAGCCAATCCAAGGCTGGTGCCCATCCTAGCCTTCTTCACGGCAGCTGTACATGGAACAGACTCTAAAATTTAATTGGGGTACGTTATATTTTTCAACTAAAAAAAACAAAAAACAAAACTGTGGCCATGTGGCAGCAGCACAAATGATTCTCAGCACATCTCAGAGAGCGGTGTTCAAAATGTGATACATGATAGATATAAGATACAATTCCTGTTTCAGACATTTTTATAAAGGAAGATCATGCAAATATTTTTACAGCTGTTTGCTTGTGTGTTTAAACTTGTGTTTGGCATGCACACTCTGGAACCTGCTCCAGACCCACCCAACGTGGCCTTGGATGACATAGAGCACAGGAAAATCTACCTACTGTTTCTCACATATAGATTTGCAACGTGTGTACTGACGTATAAGGAACATATTATAAACCCTTATGCATAGTAAATGAGTTTCAGACACAGTGACATTTGGGGTATTTATAAAACATAATGGAGCTTTCAACTTAAAAACCAAGTTGAGTAATTGGCTACATGTTTGCCATTGTTTTTTCAATCCAAGGTTACCATTACTTATATGAACATGTGAACCAACTCGTCCATCATTAAGCATTTGGCGAGCGCACCCGAGGCAATATAGGAACGTACACAAACACATTCATAGCACTTTTACAAGTTTGACAGGCTGCCTAAGGCTGGAAAAGCCTGTTTAAAAGCTGACAGAAACTAAAGGTGGAAAAAGTGGATTTTATTTTTATTTTTTTTTGGTGTTCTTTGCTAAATGAACGATATATCCTTCATGAATCTGCTGTAAATGTATTCTGAACAGATGTTTCATTTAACTGCTCCAAACCATCATACGTTTCTGGCGGTAGTGAGGAAACAGTGAATTAGAATGTTTGTTGTCTCTGGCCTGAACCACATAGAAACATACAACTATGCTGTATCTCATCGACATGTCTGCATTGCCAGCTATGTACAAAGAGCTCTCTCTTTCCTCCTCTCTCTCTCTTTTGTTTCTCCTCATGTTTATCAGCATTAGGGAGGAGTCACCACCTGTTATTGCAGATAACCAGCGTTGTGTTGTGTGTGTATATGGAGATGCAGGTGTGTACATGTGTGTAAGAGAGTGAAAAGAGACTGAAAGGGGAAACACAAACATCAAAGACTAGTCAGAGAGAGAGAGAGAGAGAGAGAAACAAATGAGGGGGTGCATAGATTCCTACATCTCATGTTGTTAAAGCCATGTTTTGCTTCACTGCTTCCATTTGGCGGTCATTAACCCTCCTCCATAAGGCCAGCTTGAGAACTGGATCCAGCCAGAGCGCTGACCTCACACTTAACAGTAACAATTTTACACCACCGTGCCACCACTCTGATCTTATTACGATACTCCTACTGAAGAGCCAAAGTTCATTCACACAATACCACAAGCGATGTGTTTGTTACTACTATATTACAATACTTAAAGTCAAAAGGATTACGCAGTGAAACAATTTTGCTTCACACTTTCACTTCAAACTCAAGCTCAGGGCATAGAAGAGCACATCAAAGACCAGATGTTGCGGTCCTGAGTATTTATCTGTTGCTTATGATCATATGTGTACGTGTATGCTTGCAAAACCTCAAACCACACCACCCAAACTCACAATCTAACCATATTATTCTGACCTCAAGTAACATGCTGTACTTATATAAAACTTAACATCAGACTTTTCTCTCGTTTCCAAGCAGCTTCACCCAGGGCTTACACTGCGGGATCCCATTAGCTATTCATAGCGCTCGAGGAATGTGTTTTCCCCACCCCATCGTTTGTTTGCACTCTCTCTCTTTCTCTCTGTAGACTGTCCTTCAGAAGAGCGTTCAAGAGAGCTGCTGTAGGTGGGGGTGGTTTCAAACTCCTTTTTGCAAGATGATAAAGACCTCTCAGTATGCAGTATACTGATCCTAGATCTCTGAGAATTGATTTGTTTACATTGTCTAAGTATTGTGTTACATACAACTTATGTCACTTTTGTGGATTTTGATAAAAGGCTACTTGTTTGGAAAGGCTACCAAGACTCGCCCTCCTACCTCACAATTCAGTTCAAATAAATTCCTGATAGTTTATTTGGTGTTATTGGTTTAACTGTTGTCCCTGAACATACTCAACTAGAGATGGAAAAGTGGCACAACATCAGCAACAACAAATATCAACAGTAGACAGCATTGCCACGTAACTGCTCCAGGGTCCCTGGTTCAATCCTGAGCTCGGATTACTGTCTGTAAAGATTAGCATGTTCTCCCAATTTCCATTGGGTTTCTTCAGGGTTCATTCCACCTCCCAAAAATATTCCTGTAGGTGGACTGGTTATGCTAAATTGCCCCTAGGTGTGAATGTGTGTGTGCATGGCACCCCTGCGATGGACTGGTGTCCCATCCAGGCTGTAGGTCCACTTTACACCCAGTGTTCCTGGAATAGGAATCCACTAAAATCCTGATCACGATAAAGCGTCAAAGGGGAACGAGTGAATGAATAATAATCAGCGTAGATGAACATTTTCAGTATTGTTCGGGCTGACCAGGGGCAGTGGGGCTGCAGTGACCTCTTGTTTCTTTCTGTCAAATGTTCAAACTTGAGGTCTGGGGATTTTCAATCCCCGGGACCCCAAACCAAAAATAAATAAATAAATAAATAAATAAATAAAAATTCAGAATTCCTTCAAGAGCAAGTGGGATTAGGATTATAAACAGTTAAACGGTCCAACACACACATCTACTTTGTAATGGAGTAAAATTTACTGATGAAAATGTATAATTAATTCATACAATTCTATCTATCTATCTATCTATCTATCTATCTAGTACAGTATAGTATAGTACAAAGAGACAAAATGTGAGCGCACCTTGACGCGCTTATCTCTGGACACTGCTTTGCACGTGCATGCTGTTGTTCAAGTACTTTTTTAAAAATTGTTGTATCAATTTTATTTGTGCTTTTAACAATGGACATTGTCACAAAGCAGCTTTACAGATATCTATCTCTCTCTCTCTCTCTCTCTCTCTCTATATATATATATATGAATGTACATTTATGAATGTATCGTTATGAATTTATCCCTAATGAGCAATCCAGGGGTGACGGTGGCAAGGAAAAACTCCCTGAGACAATATGAGGAAGAAACCTTGAGAGGAACCAGAGTCAAAAGGGAACCCGTCCTCATCTGGGTGCGACGGATAGTGCGATTATAAATAAACCCCTTCTATAACTGTGTACTACATGGAAAAAAAATGCAATTGTGTAAACAGGAAAACTCATCATAGTTTTCACATGAAGTCTATTTTGTTGAATTTATCAGCTGTTCGTGGGACTTGTAGTCCTAAAGCTATCAAAGCAATTGTAGTCCTGAGCCATTGTAGCAAAATCGTAGAAACTTCATGGTGTCTAAGTGGCACCAGCCACAGTAATCTCACGTATCTGTAGGCTGTCCGTGTCGGGCGATCCTCAGCAGCAGTGAGTGAGCAGCAGAAGCAGGGCATCAGGATGGATCAGGATCGCTGGTATCTCAGGGTGTTTATCCAGTCCAGCAGGGTTCTTTATATGGGGGCGAATCAATTCAGCACATTTTTTTGTGTTGTAAATATAAACAGCAAATAAATCAGCAAATCAGAATGCACACTCTGAATGAATAGCTCTATACTGAATACCCATTCATATATACTTATTGCACCAATCCAGTAGTGAGAATATTTAATATACAGTAGATCTAATTAATGATGGCACTCTTAGGTACATTCTTGCTTTTTTAACAGCAGTAGAAGAGATCTGAGTCACATGGGAATAAAGCACAGAAGAAGGAGAAATCTTTATTTAAAAAAAAAAAAAAAAAAAAGCTGGCACCGATTATTGGAGCAACTTGGAAAATGACAAATATCAGGAGAGGTCACGTGCTTCAGCTACAGTGCTACATCAAGTAAATCTTTGTGAAAGCACTGCTCCGTTCAGAGAGGGGGGACAGAGAGAGAGAGAGAGAGAGAGAGAGAGAAACATAAAAGACAAAAAAAAAAGTAGAAAGGTAGAGAAATATCATGACTGAACAAAGAGCCAGCAAAGCAACCAGGCAGTGAAGAAGCGACAAAAACAAAAGGAGAGCAAAAGGAAAGGACTCTTCCTTTCCTTTTCGAAAGAGAACAAACATGACGGGAAAAAACGGAAAGGAGAAATGATAGACAGAGAGAAGAAGACAGAGAGAGTGTGTGTGTGAGAGAGAGAGAGACAAAGGGTCAGCGTGTTAGCTGCGCAGTGTAACACTGGGAACATCGGGTACGAAGTGCAATGTCTTTTCCTGCTCTCTCTGATGGAGAGATAGAGTGAGTGCCACGTGAGAGGAGGAGTGCAGGAAGAGGGGGGGAGTGTAGAGAGGTATGGCACCTCTGTTTCAGAACAAAAGTAGCTAAAGTGTACAGTAAACAAATCCAATGCAGCAGAGAGGCCAGAACTAGGATTATGCACACACACACGCACACACACACACACTGAATTTCATGTGCAAGTACACTCACACACACACACACACACACACACACACACACACACACATACATGCACGCAGTCACACGCACACACTCACAGCACACCTGCTGTGTTTGTGTTTCTTCCTGCACCCCTCCCCCTAAAGCCCTGTTTCTTTCTGCTGGAGGGAGGAAGAAAGAGCCGTTAGACCACTACTTCTCTGTCTCTCTTTCTTCTCCCCATCTCCTACACACACACACACACACACACACACACACACACACACACACACATATACACAAACCCATCCCCCACCCCCAAAGGGGGCAACATGCCAGGCAACCTGAGATGCTCTTCCTCAGCCCGAGCCCCAAGTTGACTCCCTGAGATCTGCCAAGACAAGCAAATTTTGCTCGACAAAAAAGAGGAAGGAGCTCCGTAGCGGTCTTAATTCTTTTGCCCATCTTCTCCTGTGAGAATTTATGAATTGTTCTTCTCAGCAGCTGCATGACTTGTAAGGGAACTGCAACATCTCACACCACAAGAACCTTCGTCAGATAGTAAAAAGAGGCGGGGTGTCTCTCCTCTTCATCATCATTTATACCTGGTTTATGTTTCAGACTTCTAAAAGTGACCTGAAACTATCTTCTGAAAGCCCTGAGCATTCATGGTACTGCGGAAGAGCTATCCAACACACAAGGGGGTGGGGTGTAAACAGTGATAGGTAAAAGCTCATGGTTTGTTGTTGTCCAAGTAAAATGGCGGAGTTTTGACCGAGATAAGGATGATTCAGGTTTTTTTTTAATATATATATAGATATAGAATGATATACATGATACAGGGTCTAATGGGAAACTATAGGGTCTATTTAAAAACCGTGCTCCCCAAAAATTACACAACTGACAGGCTCTTACACTTAAATTTTTCTGAGAAATGGTTTAAAATGGAAAGCTTGAATGACTTGTGCTTGTCTATTTGTCCTTCCATTGTCTTATGAACTTCGATTTGCAAGGTAAAACAGTGTCTAAACACTAAGTCAGGAAGTTGTATTGCATTTATTTGAAAGACAGGAAATATCATTTCTTAACATTTCATCGTTGTTAAGCATTGTTTCTGTTTCTTCACTTTGTCTTCTCGATGGTTTTAAGCTACTAAGACAATTAAATGGTAGTGTTTTTCACAGCAACTTGGATAAATATAGTTTTACTTTTAATTTTAAAAAGCAGTGATGCCTCCACCTCAACAAGAGAATGGAGTTACACTGATAGATTTGCTATCCACCCCAACACACACGCACACACACACACACACACACACACACACACACAAAGAAAACAGCATTGTGCGTGTCTCTGTCCATCCCTTCTATGGACTCTCCACCCCCCTGTACTGGATGAAAGAACCGGAGCATTCAAGTCGTAACCGCCACACTCTGCAGCAGCTTTTCCCCAGACAATCAGCCTCCACAACACCCTCCTGCTTTCCAACACCCACCTGAACCAGCCTGAACTGAACAAACTGATCAAACAGCCCCCACCATAGCACTTTAGCACAGTGTAACTTTCTATCTTTGTGTTTCATGTCACATCACACCGTATAATCGCCGCCACTTCGAGGACTGAAGAGTGAACTGACTGCATCAGAAGAAGATTTTCATTTATGCTGATTATTGAGTGCACCAATGCACTTCACTACATACAGTACAGTATCTTCAACAAGCAGAAGTGCAGCAGTTCCTCCCTGTCATGCTGCCTCGCAGCTGTGTTAGCGAGCTGTGTTATGGACAACTGGAATGTCTATCACAGCAGCAAATACTGCTAACATTAGTTAGTTAGTCAGCTGATATTGACTTACTCTCCCAATAATGAAAGAGTTTGCTCTCCTCCTTGTCCTCCTCCTGGGAGTATTTACTGTGAAGAGCCAGTAGAACTCTTAAATACATACATACATACATACATACATACATATACACATATATATGTGTGTGTGTGTGTGTGTGTGTGTGTGTGTGTGTGTGTGTGTGTGTGTGTGTGTGTGTAAAATGGAAAGAGGCAAATTAGTTAGCTGTTTTATCAGCTTTGATGAAGTACCATTTATTCTCTTCTAAAGAAAACTGAGTAATACACAGCGAAACCAGAAATTCTCAGTTATGGCGAGTGAAACACTTGCATACTTCAGTCAGGTCCTAATGGGTGTTATGTTATGTCATGTTGACTTATCTATTTATTTCCTCATGCTGCTATATTCGTATAAAAGAGTTTACAGCGTACTTTAACCTCTTTCACACTCGGAGACTTTATTGCCATACCTTTACCAGGATTGTTCTGACTTTGCATCAGGTTTACCCTTTCGAAAGGCATTTTTATTGCCTCGTATCCATTCGCCTGCCATGAAAGTTAGAGATACAGGACATGTCACATAACAACTGACTGTATTTGGCATAATTTATGTTTCAAAAACTTTAACACTTACCTCTTCTCTCCACTCATAACATATTATCAGAGGCTGCTGGTGAAGACTGTTCAAGTCTGATGAAGAATTTTGTCCTGAGAATGAATAGACAAAGCTCTTTCATTTCTGGATTTCCCCAGTTTTTAGACGTTTCTCTCCTCTTTTTTTTTTTTTACTGACTTTAGACTTTTCCGCCAGTTGCTGCTTCACTCTGCTAATGTTTTTTTTTTTTTTTTTTTTTTAAATGTTAGTGGATCTTTCTTGTTAATTTATCAGCTTTTGTTGATAATTTTTTTGTTAATTGCTTAGGAAATGTGCTGCTTTTAACTAAAGCTCTTAACTTAAAATTTCTGACCTCTGACTAGGAAAAGAAAGAAAATTAGAATTCCTACTTTGGATGGAAAGTCCAGATGCTGCCCTCAACCACGAGTACAGCACAGCATCAACAGTCAACAAAGTAGCACTTCTTTATTTTTAATTGAGTTACGTTGTATATTTGCTTTCGATCAGTCATACAGACATACAGGATTTGCTTGTTAAATCTATGCTGAGGAGGTGAATAGTATATCACTCAGATCTTTCAAGTTAGCTGGCTAGATTGTTGCTAACAAAACAATATGGAGGCTTCCATGTTTTGCCCACTTCAGACAAAAATGATGTAAAAGATATCTCGCCTCGCAGGATGTATCTCACACAAAACACTCCTGCATTATAACAAGAACAGCACTTCTGCTTCCGGCTCGTCCACTATAATGTCTACGGTGCTGTTTTACACCTGGTGTCTGCAGGAGCTCCTGAAAATGAATGCCACTGACATGCTGCATATATGTAAGTACACTTGGGACAGTCGTGGCCTAATGGTCTGAGAGTCGGACTTGTAACCCGAAGGTGAACCTGAAGGTCGTGGGTTCGAGTCNTCACTTCACTTCACTTCACTTACAAAGCACCTTTTACTAAGCTGGAGAAAGGTGTTAGATTGTATGCTTATCATACATAGACATGCATGTCATATATAAACAACTGTGAAGGTAATAAAATACCTATTCAGAGAAACACTCACTCAAGCTAATGTTACCTCAACTCGTATTTATTGTAAGACCGAAAAAAACAAACCAGCTGTCTCACTGTATAGCTGAATGTAAACAGTGCTACTGGACTTTTACAACTACTTTGCAATATGGAGGAGGAAGAAGAAGAAGAAGAAAATAAAAAAACATGACAGCAGACAAAGAACAAAAGACAATAAACAAGAAATCCATGGCATGAATCAGATCATACAGTCAG
>JAKKZN010000029.1:8174214-8186330 GCA_033441825.1 Pangasius elongatus
TGAGGTGAGACCCTTGAGCAAGGCACCGATCCCCCAACTGCTCCCCGGGTGCCGCAGCTAAAATGGCTGCCCACTGCCACAGGTGTGTGTTCACGGGTGTGTGTTCACTACTGTGCGTGTGCACTTGGATGGGTTAAATGCAGAGAGCAAATTCCGAGTATGGGTCACCACATTTGGCCACAAAGTCACTTCACTTCACTTCACCTTCGGGTTACAAGTCCGACTCTCAGACCATTAGGCCACGACTGCCCCCGAAGAAATAGGGTTAGTGGGTGTAGCTTTTCTTTCAACCCTAGTTATATGAAATTCAGTGAAACTGATCACTCTCATTACAATTCCGAGGAACTTTGTGTTGAGCTCAAGATGAATCATCGATAGACACAGCGATATCTCAGATCTTCTACTTGTAATGATTAATAGTGGGCTGGTACAGTGGCAAAAATCTGTTAGACATAGCACATTAAAGTCTGCCTTTATTTGGATTTTTATATTGAAATATTTGTGAGGTGTTTGGCTATTCTGGTGCTAATTTGCTGTCTGGTGCTGTATTTTTGTTGTTATTCCCATAAGAAGTGCTAATTTTGTGTTAAAGGTGTATAATAGGAGAACATTTTTCAACAATTACAAACATAAGGTATAAGAGTAGCTCCTAAATACAAAAGAGAAAGAGCTTCTTTTCTTACTCACCATCTTCCAGTAATCTTCAATGTCATATTAATGAGAAAGTCGAAGCTTTGGAACCTGATCTGTTTGAGCAGAGTGTACAGAGGAGAAGGTGAGAGAGCTGGAATCAAGACTCAAAGAATAGAGACTAAAGGAATAAAGCCCTGCTGCATCTCTCTCTTTATCTAGAGATGTAGCAAGGGCTAAATCCCGATGACGCTATTGTCAGCAGATAGTTGAACGGCATTGTGGGTAAAGGAAACCACAAACCAAAGTGAAAATAGACCAGAATGTTGAAGAAGGAGGTAGAAACTAAAAATGTCCATTCAGGATTTGGTTAAAGGAATAAATCTTGAACCACTGGAGATCAAGTGTTAATTATAAAGGTGGATTCAGGGTGGATTTTATTTATATTCTTAATAACATCACAACCTTGACTAATGTTTCTTTGTAACATATTACTAATATACAATTCTGCATGTCTTATGACAAGAGTACAGGTCAACCTTTTTTCTTTTTCTGGTATTTATTTCAGTCAATATTGACTTCGAGGCAGAAATACAGAAACACTATTTGTAAGATGTGTAGTATTACTGTTATGGAAGATAAAATCAGAGCTACTCATCCAGCTACTCATAAAACATGAATCTTATGTGACTGTTCCCATTAAAGTAATGTAACTCTTAATGAGTCTTTACTAATTCCAGTGTGGACGATAAGCTCTCAGGTCTCCACCGTGCCACTGTTTGATGACACTCACAAACAGTGAGTGCAGACATGTTATTATAGGAAACATCGTATTTGCTGTGTTATCCGTGTGTTTATTGTACTAAAGCATTTCATGGGAGATATTGGCCAGGGCTGGCGTACTACGCAAAGGAAGTGTTTCATATCTCAATGCGCAATAAGCTCTGGGAGTGCAGCCAATCACTGGGTAGAGAAAGGATGGCAGGGTGCCCACTGTCCAAGGAAGAAGGGGTGAAGGAAGGTGTGTGAGGAGGAACAAGAAGATATGGCCACTTCTACACACACTGACCACACACACACACACACACACTTTTTTATTCTCTCTCACACACACACACACACACACACACATGCACCAGATACAGGCATGGACAAAAAGCTCAGGCAGAGCAGAGCAAAGTCATCCATTTCATACTGACGTTTCTCTGAAAATAAATGAGTCACTTCACCTCGTGTAGAACTTTGTAAGCATTTAATTGATATAGACATGTACACGCTTGTCTAGATATTGGCGAAGAAGCATAACACTGGAACATCATGCGACTTTGCATAGACAGAAAGTGACAGCAGTAGGATTTATGCCTTTTTTGCTGGGGTGTTGTATGTGAAGAACAACACAGGACATTTTGTACTGTTATAGTTAAATAAAGGAGTGACGTGACGTTGAAGTTGAATACCTTCCAAAAGCAGCACACCCCAACGTGTGACATTCTTCTTTTATTTTTATGATTACAGTTACGTTTATTCTTAGTAAAAAATTTTATTGCTCACACACAACTATACACAGTACAATGTGCGGGGAAATCCTTTTTTTTTTTTTTACGATTGTACTACATGAGGAATAAAGTGAAACATGTGCGTTTAATATTGTGGAACGTTACGCAAAAGGAAATGCACCCATGAAAAACAAACAGACAAACAAAAAAACCCACAAAACTTAGTTTGTCACATTACTGAGCAAGCGGAAAGTGTAAAGTCTTCCAATCTTGACAATCTTCCTGCGGCAGAAAAGCTCTGATACTGGAGACTCCTTTAACAATTGTTAAATAAACATCTTCCTAACGAAAGCTTGACCATGTCACATTCGTCTTACACGTTTTGTCTTAGATCATGTGAAGATTCTGCCACTCATTACTATAGAAATGATAACATATTAGAACGAGCACATTAATATAAACCTGCGATTTGAATTACGGTCATAACTACCGTCAGAGCTGTTGTTTGAGAATTCACCAGCACTGTGGTACAAGTAGATTATAGATCATACACAGACAGTGTACCCATTATAACGATCCTCTTCTCATTTAATGATAGAGTCCATGGTGCATCTTTAAATATGATGAGAATGATGTTATTATTCAAAATGTCACATTAAGACTTTAAGTAGCTTTAGGTAGGTTGGTGTACAGCAGTGCGATCTCTTATGATGGCACTGTGAGAAGCCAGGGGTCAGGGTCACTCTGTGTTTCTGTATGTGTGGGAATGTATATGTGTGTGTGTGTGTGTGTGTGTGTGTGTGTGTGTGTGTGCCTCTGAGCGAATGTGTATAAGTGCATGCATAATTGTCATGCTGATTTAGTTCCTATTTTGCAAGCCCATCTGTTTGGTTATATTTAACTCTTCCCCTGCTACTCCTTATCAGTGGATTGCAGAGCGCAGTGCAGAAACCGAGTGCATACGAGAATCTTCACACTCACTAAAACACCCTAATCAATCCTGCATGAGCTGCATTCAGTGGTGCTTATAACAAACGCAAGCTGCCTAAACAGGGAATGTCTAGACTGCAGTATGCAGATGTATTTTACATATCTTTTACATTTTAGATTTACTGCTTATTTTTACATCCACATTTTACGGTTCTTCGCATAGTGCTCAACCAAGTTCATGATGAATACTTCAACGAATCACGTGCATGAAGAGCGTTCGCCAATAGCATTTTGTAACTGTAACAAAAAAGGTGTTTAGCAGGCCGTCCTGAAATACAGCAAATAGTGTTAGCAATGCATTTACAAAGTATTTCACTTATGATGAAGATATCTGTACAATTACTGGCTACTTTAGTAGGAACACCTGTACATCTGCTCACTCATGCAATTATCCAATAAGCCAATCATTTGGCAGCAGCACAATGCATAAAATAATTTAGATGCAGGTCAAGAGCTTCAGTTAATGTTCACATCAAATTTTAGAGTGTGATCTCAGTGACTTAGCTCTGAGGTATGGTTGTTGGTGCTAGATGAGCTGGTTTGAGTTTTACCGAAACTGCTGATGTACTGGGATTTTCACATAGAACAGCAAAATGGTGCAAACAAACAAACATCCAGTGAGTGGCAGTTCTGTGGGCGGAAATACCTCGTTGATGAGAAAGTTCAGAGGAGAATGGCCAGACTAGTTCGAGCTGACAGGAAGAGTGGTTAACACAGATAACCACCCTTTACAACCATGATGAGCAGGAAATCATCTCAGAATGCACAAAATTTCTAACCTTGAGGTGGATGCGTTACAAAAGCAAAAGACCACATCAGGTTCCACTCCTGGCAGCCAAGAACAGGAATCTGTCTCAAAAGGCTCACACTGTTAAAGTGGCTGGGGAGTGTATCTTGCCATCAGTTTTAAAGGAATATATGTAGAATAATGCCGTTGATGTTAGTTGGATATCCCACAGGAGCTCAATATATAGCTGAAAACCTCGGAAAACACCAAGCTTCTTCCTCTAGTATCCAAATGAACTCATCTAGGAAGTGCCAAATCCTCAATAGAAAATTGTGAGGTTTAAACTAATCTTTTGTGAATGAAAGACATACAGCATGTAGAGCCTGATAAGCACAGTATCTTCTACTGCAGGAGTTCTCAGACTTTTTGTATCCAGGGACCTCTTTAATGCGATCCAATTATTCAAATAGTAGACTCGTTCTATAAATGTGTCGAAGCCATAGAGCTATTTATTCCTGAAATGTCCACAAGCAGAACACATTAGGTCCAAGTTGGCGTTATGTATACGCTGACTTGTCTTAAACCCATTCCATTCAAGTGACTGGCAGCACGCTGATGCGGTGGAGGGCGTTGCCAAGGGTCCAAGTTCAATCCCGAGTTCGGGTTATTGTCTGTGTGGAGTGCCGCATGCTCTCCCCATGTTTACATGGGGTTCCTCTGAGTTCTCCGGTTTCCTCCTACCTCACAAAAACATGCAGGTAGGCAGACTGGCTGGAGATTAATCCATAGTTAATTGTCCAGCTTTGTACTGGGATTGGCTCCGAATTCACTCTGACCCTGATCAGCATAAAGCAGTTAGTGAAGAATTCAATACTAAATATAATAACTTTGATGATAGTGAGTTGTGATTGACGCCATCCAGGGTTTCCTCAGCCTTGTGCCCCGGGTCCCCTGGCATAGGCTCCTGGCTTCCCGCGACCCTGTGTAGGATAAGCGGTACATAAAATGGATGGATGGATGGGTTGTGTTTAAAAATTTTTAAAAAACCACAGACACCCTGACATTACAGGCACCACACTTTAAAAACATCATCGAGATAAAATTGGCTACTGCAGTGGCTTGACAAAATATTTCAAAGCAAGGTATTGGAGTTATTGAATTTCAGTTTTTGAATGCAAGGAGTTTCAAACTGCTATGAAATAAATTAGCATTAATTTACAGTGAAGTAAATACTGAATAATGTTATGCAGCATATATATTTTATATATATTTTAGCACCTCAGTAGCATTAAGTATTTCCCAAAGCTTTTCTTTAATTATCTTATGAAACACTTAATTGTTATCCTTTAGCTATCATTTGACTATCTTGATTGATATCAAACCAAAATATAAACGATTAGCATGTTTGGAACAGTGTGCATCATATAGCTAGACAAAATAATTTCTTAATTTCTGCTTGCTTACAGGAAGAGAGAGAGAGCATACAAGGCCACAGAGAGCAAACACGATAGAGGCAAAACGAGCGACAGTCTGCTTCTCTTTTTTCCTCTTTCTATCTCTATTTCTCTCTCCATGCTGTCAGATCACTCAGTGGTGATTTCCATATCAATATTTGAGTGACGCTAAATTATTTAGAGCCGTGCAGTGACACAACAGGGCGCAAGGCTGAGTGGCGCCTCTACATCATCCCACATCCTAGTGTGTGTGTGTGTGTGTGTGTGTGTGTGTGTGTGTGTGTGGGTGTTTGTGTGAGTCTCTGTGGACTTGTTTGTCATAGGCTCATCTCTCTCATCTCTCTCTTTCCATTCTCCCTTGATCAAACATCCACCATTTATATCATAAGGCTCATGTTCATTATTTACAAGCGTTTCCATTAAGAGAGATGTTAGCATGTGAAACTGAAACCAGTCTGCACGCTAGTGTGTGTGTGTGTGTGTGTGTGTGTGTGTGTGTGTGTGTGTGTGTGTGTGTGTGTGTGTGTGTGTGTGAATGCTTGCTGTGGCCCGCTATCTGAGTTTGTGGTTATTTTCAGTAGATTGCTGAGTTTTCATAATCCTGTGTGAGTGCTGCGAGTTCCTACAGTAACCAGCATCATGCACCAAAGTAAAGTATACAGTAAAGTGTCAGTCAGAGCAGACGGAGAGGAAGAGAAATGGAATGAAACGGAGTCCATTTTTCTGGCTGTTGAAAGCTTAGTGGCTCGAGTGTCTGGACCCTCCACCATTTCTTTCCTGCCGAGCTCCACTTAACCCCGCTGACCTTGCTTCTGTCTCCAAAACTGATTGGTTGCCAGTCACCTTGGCAACCTGGGATTGCTCAGCTCCATTACTGGCTGGATGCCATTCATGCCCATCTATTCACACAGCAGTGCCACGCACATTTGGGAGTCTCCAACTGAGCCCTCTGAACCAGATCGTTACATGCACCAAACATGTAGCATGTTTATGTGCAAAAAGTTGGTACAAGTTTGCATGACCAAACTCTCTTCTTTCTCAACCGTCCGTCATCCCCCTCTCGCCCTTTTCTTCTGCTATACCCGCCTCTCTAGGCAGCGTGCATGTTACCATTTGATTGCCTTGTTTGTTGCGCCAACGACTTCCTGTTTTCAGACGTCTTCTATCACCCTCCCCCACTCCCCACAGAGAAAGAGAAAAAAAGAGCAAGAAAGAGATCCCAGTCTAATCCTGTTTGTCTTACAGGAGTCGAGGTCTTGACATAAATCTCTATAAGATTGGATTAAGCTGGGGGTGGATGCAAATCATTTAGTTCTGGGACAGCAAGCCAAAATGCTTAGCCTTGTACAGCTCTGGTGTTCTGGATTTGAGATCCAGCTTGAGATTCAGATCTCAAAATAACACTACTAGTTATTATTATTAGTAACACTACTATAACACTGATATGCCAACATTTTCCATTTTTATTATATTAATGAAGGACATATCATGCCTTTAACCATTTATAATTATTATGGCAGCTATAAAATTATTCTCTCACAAGCTTCTCATTTTTTCTCCCACTTGAAATTAATACATGAACAAAGAAACTGTCCTCAGTCTTGAAGACTCCTAGGAAACGTACCTCCGTACAGAAAGTTTCACAATATCAATGATTATACATTCTTCTTTGTTAAATAATAACACATTTTCAAATCCATTTAGTATCAGCCTTAGACTGATTGTCTGATTAGATTGTCCATTATACAAGTCTCCGTGTAAGTTATTACTATATAAAGGAATATATGAGGATGGGTTCATTCATATAAAACTTTCATTTGCACTACTGCCAGAGCTGCTGTTACAGTAAAATAATCAACATCTTCTGAGAATTCAACCGTGCTATGGTATAAACAATCATAATCAGTGGTGGAAAGTAACGAAAGACATGTGATCCTGTTACAGTACTACAGTTACATGTTACACCACTGTTACATGGTTCACTGTAACAGTACTTTTTTTGAGTATAATTAAATCATAATACTGTTACTTTTACTTTGCTTCTTTTATTTTTGATCACAGAGTAAAAATGCATTTTTGTTACAGAGTAAAAAAAAATAATAATGCATTTAACCCCATAAGACTGCAGGTCAATCAAGTTCAAGACCCAATCAAAATAAAGCAGATTTCTGCCAAACTTCTACACTTTAGGCACCAAATGCGAAGTCAGCAGCAGCAATGTCTGAGACGGTTTTATAAGCTTCAGAGGAAACAGCGTGATAAGGATCTCTAAATTATTCCAAATCTCTTGGCGATATTGGCAATTCAACCTGCAGAGAAAATGTACAGGTAAGTCATTAGCTAGCTGAGTGAGCTAGACTAGCTAGCCTTAACTTTAGATGTTTTACAGAATGAAAGCTCTGTATTAAACTGAAGATACTCAGATAGTGAATATTTTCGGATAAGTTGCGTAAGCATGTAAGAAAGTCATTTTTCCCCAGACGACTTATTTACTTTCATTTGAATTTTCTCCAACACTACTTTTACTTTTACTTTTACGTGATATTTTTTCAGATATAATTTTCAGTAATATTTTTAAATATGTCCTTTTGACCTAATCAGATATCAGGCTTGTCCTTCATGGCTGCTCTTTTGGATGTGGACATCCCTTGGTTTCACTACTGTTCAGTGGCTGGCACCAAACCTTCTTACCCCCACCATGTACATATTTTTCTGTGCCAACAGGATGGCAAACACCCTTGCGTGCCCGACCATGCATATCAGCTTGGGTAATTACAGCAAGAATAACACATAGGAGGCCTCTCCCCTAATGCAGAGGCAGAAGCACAAACGACCTCTCAAAATGTGTGTGTGTGTGTGTGTGTGTGTGTGTGTGTGTGTGTGTGTGTGTGTGTGTGTGTGTGTGTGTGTGTGTGTGACATTGTAAGGGCCTGGAGGAATGAGCTTATTGATTTCTGGAGACTTTGGCTAAATAGCTTCCCGTCGCTGCTGTCAAAGTGCCCTGCCTGAAGAGGAAAAGGGGGAAAATTGAACCAATGCTCAGAGATCTCGCTCGTTAGCATGCTCTCAGTGCCTTTTAGAAGCCTGTGACATCCAACACACTCTCCATCAAAACAGCTAAATATGACAAATTACTATGGGTTTATTTATAGACACTGAGTCTCTTTTAGATTTCAACCTCAACTGTATCTTGAGTAATATAATACAGTGTGGTATAGTATAATTTATAATCTTTTTATAGAGACAAGTAGATGAGGAGAGCTAAAACGATATATTCAGAGGCTTTTATAAGCACATGTATACAGAAATATATTTAGCCTACTGTTGCCACCACAATGACAAAAATGGTGAATTTACTGGGAAAGTATATCTACAATATATAAATATACATCTTATTACTAGGTAAGTATTAAGTATATACCTAATAATAGGGTCCAAATGCTCCAAACGCAATCAGAACTGTGTTATGAGCATATATTGCCATCTGAATTAAATTTATAACATGACGAACATTTTTAAAACAAATACTGTGATCAAGATCACTTACATTAATCACTTACAATTTCAAATCATCATTTGATTTTTGTCTCAGTTTAAGTGTATTATTATTATTATTATTATTGGTAGATGATTACTTACTATAGATGAGACTTACTATACAAGTCATGTCATAAAGTACATCACCATGATGTGCATACACACTTTGGTTGTGCCCAATTTGGGATTTAAAAAAAAAGGATAAAGGGCCTCTTTAGCACGTTCTTATTCTCAAGTCTTTTTTTCTGTCCTCTCAATTGCAAAAAAAGCAGTTCTTCATTGATCTGTCAAATCCCTGACTCTACAGGGAGCTCAGTAGGGTGCTTCAGTATAGTGGAAAAAAAACTGTGGGTTTTCTGTGTGGCCCTAGGCTTTGCTTACCATCCAACTTGTGTTTGTCTCTGTCAGCCTTTTCAGGAATGCGAGGGGGAAAGACATTTTGTTTAGGACCTTTAGGGTTGAAGCATGTCCTTGTTCTCTGTGGTTTTTAAAGTCGTGATTGTCCTTATTCATCTGCTGACATGGGACAAACAATTTAGAGTTGAATTTAATTAAATTGAATTGGTTTGAATAAATTAAATGGACCATTCACATAGTGAAATATTGACATTGTTTTGTTATTTTTATTTTCTGTTATGAAAAATACATACTTTCCTGAACTGGAATATGTTTCTCTTTTGCGTATATTATAACAGCAAGTAATATTATATAATTTTATAGTCTGGGTAGCCCCAAAAGTGAAAAGAGGAAGGATTCTTATTTTTAAAGATTTCATTCTGACTCCACTGAAAGCAACTATTATTTATTTAATTTGCATTATATATATATGGGGAAAAGAAAATACACCCTCCTTCAATTCTGTTTTTATTTATCAGAGCCTAAATTGTGTGGTCCTCACCAACAAATAACCTCAGGTGGCAACATAAAAACAACAGATTTCAATATGCAGTAATTTTTTCCCCCCCAAAAGTAAACCAACATTCATGTGTTTAAAGGTGCTATATAAAATAAAATAAATGTATTATTATGTGGGAAATAATAAGTACATCCTTTCTATTTTCCCAATCATTAAGAGAGTAATTAGCAACCAGGTGTTTACAAATGAAATATACAAGATTAGTTCATCATCAAGAAGTGTGACTACCTCTATAAAAGCAGACCTTTTGGCAGTTTGGTGTTCTGGAGCACTCAGGAGTGTGTCTACATAATGTCAAGAAGAACGAACATCAGCCATGACTGCAGAGAAGCAATTGTTGCTGCTCATCAATCTGGGAAGGGTTATAAGGCCATCTCCAAAAATTTGAAATTCACCATTGAAAGGACAATGAAAGGATTGTTTAACAATGGAGAGCCTCCAAGACACTTGCCAATCTTCCCACAAGTGAGTGTCCCAGCAAATTCAGTACAAGATCAGACTGTTTAATGCTCAGAGATAGACATAAAAACCCAAGCGCTACATTGTGTGACCTACAGGCCACTGTAAGCAAATTAAATGATTGTGTTCATGACAACACAATCAGAAAAAGACTGACCAAGTATGGCTTTCATGGACAGGTGGCTGGGAAAAAGCCCCTTCTCTCCAAAAAGAATATGGTAGCATGACTTAGGTTTGCAAAATTGCATTTGAACAAACCACAAAAGTTCTGGAACAATATCCTTTGGATTGATGAGACTAAAGTGGAGATGTTTGGTCATCATGCACAAAAACCAAACAAAGCATATCACCATAAACTCCCCATACCAACTGTGATGCATGATGTGATGATTAGTGCTGGTTTTGCAGCCACAGGTCCTTGCAGTCATTTAGACATCAATGCACTTCACTTTATACCAGAATATTCTTGAGATAAATGTGAGGCCATCTGTTCAGCACCTTAAGCTGGGATGAAATTGGGTCAAGCAACAGGATGAACAAATGATCCCAAGTACACCAGCAAATTGACATGTGAATGGCTAAAGAAGACAAAAAAAATCAAAGTGTTGGAAGGTCAAGTCGAAGTCCAGACCTCAACCCCATTGATATGTTGTGGCAGGAACTTAAGAGAGCTGTGCATAAACAAATGCCCTCAAACATCAATGAACTGAAGCTATGTTGTAAAGAAGAGTGGGCCAAAATTTCCCACCTGGGTCCTGAAAGTTGGTTTACTTTTTGGGAAAAATGACTATATATTGAAATTTGTTGTGTTTTTTTTATTGTTACGTGAGGTTATTTGTTTGTTCGCAGAAGTTGGTGAGGACCACATAATTGTTACTTAGACTCTATTAACTAAAAACCTATCTTAGGAAAGTGTACTTTCTTTTTCATATGACTGTATATACAGACTGATTGATAAATTCAGAGGTCCCACCCATTCAGCAATTATTCCATGTTTAATAATCGCATAAATAACAGCTTGATCTAAGCATAATATACACTGTGTAAGGAAAGCACACTTAGCTGGCAAGCTAGCAATTAAAATATCTTTAGGCAAATTTGCAGCTATGTTTGTTAAATCTTTTTCTTATTTATTTAATATGATCTGCAGGCAGAGAGTATAGGCTAGTAAGTAGAACATTTCTACACCGTTTTTGTGAAATATATTCATTTTTTTTTCTAAAATGAAGTCATAGAAAAGCCCTATTTCAGTCAAAACCATATTTGTCATCATTTTTTTTTTGGCTGTTTGCCAGAATTCTGCCTCGGTGACAACCGACCTGTTTTCCCAGGACACCACACACATATCTCCAAGGGGATAATTGTTTGTTTGGGCCTACTAGCTGTCGTCCACATCACAGTAGATAGACAGGCTCTGTGCCACATAATGGAATTCATGTTCAGTCAGCATTTTTGATATAATTTTGGCTATTTGAATACATTTTCAAATACCAAAAAAATCATAGAATCTGTTTTGTAGAGACATCTTAATACTTATTTTTGAAGGTTCATAAAGTGTAGTCATGGTGACCATGTGCATTTCGATAAATGAATAAATAAATTGTACTTTTGTGGGTGTATACTTCAAGTCAAAAGGAGTTTATTGTCATTTCAGCCATATACAAGTACATAGTGAAACGAAACAACGGTTCTCCAGGACCAAGGTGCTACATAAGACAAACACAGAACAGCACAGAACTACAGGGACGACATAAATTATACGTAAAGTGCACAGGTGCAAACGTGCGGATGCACAAGACAGAACAAGACAGTACAATGACTACAACGCCAACCAGTACGCAGTTCTGTTTAAAGTGACCAAGTGACAATAGTGCAAATGATACAGAGTTCGATATAAATAGCTGAAG
>JAKKZN010000029.1:8192986-8205842 GCA_033441825.1 Pangasius elongatus
TTTCTAGCTGCTATAACATAAGTGATAACAGGAACTAACTTATCTTGCAGATGTTCCATAACATGAATGTAAACATAAACAGTTAAAAAGTGCAGAGTGTCATTCATTAAGCATAAAACACCATGTACAGTACCTATGCAATTACTTCACAATAAAAAAAAATGTAATTCTGTCGGATAAGCAGAATCCACTCAACCTCACATTTAAAAATGTGTAACATTAGTTGCAAATAGAAGTTAAACTGAAGGGTATAAATATGATGGCGTAACATCACTCTGTTCAAATATGCTATGTGTAAAATTTCTATTAAAGTTTATTTATATATAGAAGAACCAAATGTGAAAAATATATACAAGTATTATTGATACTAATACAATTATTAGGTAAATAATACACACATGTAGTGACCTATAAGCATTAAGTTACACTGATATATATCAATGTGGGAATTTGGTGTGTATCATGCTTTAATAAACGCTCTTCATATCCTATAATTTACTGCCTGTTGAAATTTCCCTTATTAAGCACCAAGCATCCCAGAGAGCGCTGAGAGGGATGACTGCCAGAGGTGGCAGAATTGCACGAGGTGATGCAACATACATGTAATTATGCTATCAGTGACAGATTCTATATAATAAAAAGCGACCATGCATATGTGTGTGTGTGTGTGTGTGTGTGTAGGAGTAGTGCATATCTGCAAGCTGTCACACTTTGACTTTAAGAGGAGGCCCTGCTGTCTCAAATCCCAACACATACTGCCTAAAAAGCTCTATTGTGAGCGGGAGGCTAGTATGCAAGAGACAAAGCATCATTGTCATTCACACAAACATGCACACACAGACTCACACATGCAGACATACGGCTCTCAGTTGCGAGATGTGGTCCACTGTCAGAGCACTAAGAGGACCACAGGACAAAAGGAGGTACTGAGAGATTCCTCCGAGTCAAAAAGCGAATGAAAAGGGAAAAAAAGGGGGGGAAGGGGCATAGAGGAGGGACTTATCCTCGTGGACATAGAGATGGTGGAGAGGGAAAAGCTCTCTGCCTTTTTTTTTTTTTTTTTTTTTTTTACCTCTCTCTGTAGTCTTTATACTCTTCTAAGGGCTCTCACTGCTCACTGTCCTTCATAACCAGAATGCACCATGTTTAGTCACGGTTAGTAGGTTGAGGTTACAGTCAGATATTACCTTTCATTATTCTTTCTCTTCCTGTAGTGTCATTTGGTGCAAATGACACCATTCTAGCCATTCTTGCACATCATTCAGTGAATCTGCAAATACTGGTGAATTCTATTAGCTTCGAAAAGGATCAGGTTAAAAGTTCATTCGCCGTACTGTACTGGCACGTCCATTTCCTTCGGAGCATTGCCAAAGCAACCACAAAGAGAAAACGTACAACAAATACGAAACGCAAACTAAATGCATCATCTAAACAGGAGAACACTAGCAAAACTGTGCCACAGATATCATTTCTCTGTCGCTTCAAAGGTACTTTTTCAATACAATCTTTAATAGTAAAACAAACAACTCATACAAAGGTGATGTTGTTGTATTTTGTTTGATCGTGTACAAATGAAGTCATAAGAAAAGGTACGAACACAAACCCAACCTCAAAATCTGACATTAATAAGTGTTCGTACAAATGTGTGAATTATGCAAACTGTTAAGAAATGTGTGAAAGGCGTATTTTTTCCACAATAAAAGCGGACTTTGTCCCATCCGTCCCACGTTCTCTTATGAAATTATTTAGATAAAATCCAACAAAAATATTGATAATGATAGTCTTAACATCTTCTTCTTCTTCTTTCGGCTTTTTCCCTTCAGGGGTGGCCACAGCGAATCATCACTCTCCACCTATCCCTATCTTCTGCATCCTCAGTGATAGTCTTAGCATACATCAGTATAAATTAGCACTGTAAAATCTGCAAACAAATGCATGCGGACTCATGGTTATGGTGTGAAATGAAATTTGCTGATGTCGAATATCACTGAGATTTTGTTAAACCTAACAGAACTAAATACACACGTCTATGATCGTTTTCCTTTTCTAAAATGCCAGTGCGTGTGTTGTTATTCCTGTAAAAGGAATAGTTTCTCTATTGGCTGTTTGGAAGTTTTATATTTGGAACTTGCCTCTTCATTAAAGTGCAGTCAGTACCTCATAGCTAAATCCTTATAATAGCTATCATTTTTTAATCTGCCAGATTAATGGTGCAGTGCATTGTGAATTAATTGCATATGTACTGTAGATGGTGTTTTATAACCAAGGAAAATTAAAGTTTCTAAGGAACCAAATTAACCTACAGATTCCCTTGTGACTGGTTAGCAAAGAGTAGCATGACTTTCAGCCTTGTAAACAACATGCATAATGAAGCTTTATCCGCAGCACGTTACATAACATATTGACGGCTTTGTGTTTCCACAAGGAAGTATTTGTGCATCTTTTTGGGTCAGTGCTATAGCAAGGGCTGTCAGTCCTCCTGGGTGCCAGAAAGAAAGTTTTGTTAACTTAGTCACAGATAAATCATCCAAAAAAACAAAAAAAGCTGATTCATTCTAAAAATAGCTGAACAGATTATGCATATACAACAATTCTCTGCCAACACATACTGTATGTCCTGTCCATTAATCACTAGCTAATAAATGTGCTAAGCTAAATAATGTTAATATCAGTTGTTTTCTGATGTTTGTATTTCTGCCAGTTTTACTCTATGCATTACACTATGATTTCACCCATGTCAAGATCAGAGCTGTCGGCACAAATACCTAATAAGAATGTGCATGCCCACAAACACACCTGAGGTGGATTTTATTACCCTGAAAGCTCCAGATATGAGGTGTAGTTTGGCCTGATATAAATCTGCCAAGCGCTTGGTTAGAAGAATCAGGGCCAGAAAAGTGTGTTTATGAGGGTAAGGGGCAGGATTAGAGCTATTTAAAGCTCTGCACGTCTGTCTCCACACGCACACATGCACACACACACACACACACACACACGCACACAATATCCCAGGATGCAATCGGGAGACCAGTTTTGGCTTCTGGGCTCAATCCACTTATGTAATGTGTTCTAACACAGGAAAAGAGGGCCATGTGAGCCTTAGGCTATTCTCTGGCCTACTCTCCTCCTTGACTAGTTTGTGTGTGCGCGCGCGCGTGTGTGTGTGTGTGTGTGTGTGTGTGTGTTGCAGAAGTTGTTGCACTACTTTAAGAAAGTTTTGCCCAGAAAAAACAGCCAAAAAGAAAATAAAACTCCATCCCCTACACAGCGAGTGCTGAAGGCATAGTGTGTGGGAGAGGGTATCGTTTGGAGCTGATTGATTAAAGTTCCTATTGGCACACGTCCCCTCACCTACTGCTGTCTCCCACTGAGCTAATGATGGAGAATACGAGGACACAAACACACACACACACACTACAAAACCCTACAAAAAATCCACAAGCTCTTCAGCACTAAACAGTTATAGTCCCCTGGGACAATGTTTAACAACTCTGTTAACCCATTATAGCTGAATTATTTCACAATGAAGACAAGGATGTTTGTTTTGTAACAAGGAGCTACAGAGGCTCTCTGTGTTTAATAGATGTTCCATTCTAAGGCACGCTGTTTGGTCATGTATTTACACATAATATTACACCCAGCCTCGATATAATACAGTGATGAAAGTGCTAGCCAATCCTCTCCCACTGTGTGAGTTTAACACTGTTATAACTGGCAGCAGTGTGCCTCCTGGGTAGAGTGGACAATTTCAGAGCATTGTTTTGTGTGGAAATGGCTAACCAAACCATCTAAGATGAGATGATTTATTTCAGAATGAGAGCAATTCTTTAATTGTTTGGAAGTTTTAATGCTTGTAAGGTTGGTGTGGGGTATTTCTTGTAGCTTTATTTGTTTCCTGGGATTGCACAGGTAATTGTTTTACTGTATACGTTTGCTTTGATGGTTTATCTTCATATATATATAAGATATTGTCTTATCTTTTGGTGTACAACAAATAAAAGATATTTCGTGTGGAATACATGATAACATGGTGGCCTGTGTTGTTTGCTTTTTGGTCTGGTGGTTGATCTGGGGTAGTCGAGTAAATCCCTACACTAAGTCATATGTTAGACCTATTAGCCTGTGTTTGAATGGTTGATCAATGTAAAACACAATCATTCTAGGGAAATGTGTTGAGAGTACAGACTGCACAGCCTGTACTTCCAGCTTTCGTTTATTGACTGCTTTGGTGCTTTAGTTGGTGAGTTAAGTTCAAAAGTCACATCAGGATTTACACAGATGTGTCAGTTGATTTTATTAAAATGACCTGCATGTAACTGAGCTTGGTTCTTGAGTAAAGGTGTCCAAGGTGGATTTTTTCCCAATATCATCTGGACCACTGGCTTTAAAGACAAGCATTTGCCTTTAAGCCCAAAAAAAGTTGGGGGATCGAAAATGTGGATTGCTTAAGTATGCTATTTTATAGAGATGTTTAACTTGTGGAATGAATAAAATAATACACATGTCTTTGTCCATGTAAAAATGTGCCCATGGTGTAAAGGATAAGCTAACCAAGCACTTATCTGTCATAATTTTATCCATCAAAATTTGATTAAGCTGCTGTCTCAGTCAGAATTCTGGGGTTTATATATTTAATATTACTGTTGAATGGCATTCAAGTCTTTGAGTGTATTTACAATACCCACAATTTCAGGGTGATATAATCTGTCAGATAGTAGTGCTAGACGTAAATACTGCTCCTTACTCAAGCCAATAATATGCAAGAAACCCAGACTTAAGTTCAGGGTCAGAGTTGTGTGTAACTGAGGCATGTCTTAGTTTTTGCATAGTTCTAAAACACGTCTCACATGCAACCGACCAAGAAGCACGTAAATCTGTAGTTACAGCTGACGTCTGAATACTGATGTATGCAATTTTGGTCTTAATGCCTCCCTACACACACGTAAACTCTGAATATGTCACCGCCAGGCTATGTGTAACCACATTCTAGTCCCTAAAATACGTGGCTGTAAGTACAAATAAGAGATGGAGAAAATGTAACAATTAGTAAAACCCAGACACGTCTTTTTTTTTAACTTACTGCTCTCAGGTCAAAATGGTCTGAACATCTTTGTAGAATAATAGACAAGCCCTTAAAGTTTTAATATGCAAATATTAAATTGGATCATTTTGACCTGAACTGTGCAGGTTAAGAAAAGGAACTGGGATTCCCAATGCTGGTTAGGAGATAAGTGTTTTTGATGCAAGGCCATATTTCTATTCTCTTTTAAAAGCAGACCAAAAAGATATATCTTGCTTTGTGCAGGTTTGATTATTTTTTTTTCTTTCTGAGAGGTCATGACCATGTCTGGCTTTGTTTTGGTGGTGCCACAACAAGCTGGCACGTCTGTCACCAGTCACAACGGAACCTCCTGTCTCTAGCAGCTGTTCTGCTCCCTATGAAAAGAGCCCCAATGCACAGAAACTGGCTGCACAAAATGGCCTCCTTTGTTTGTTTGAACACTGAGGAAAAAGCAAAAAAAAAAAAACTCAAAAGAAGAAAGGGTTACAAGAAAATGACTAAAAAGCAGACTAAGAGGATTGGCCCTTGATTAGAGTGTCACCATCTTGATGTACCACCCTTTACCTGACTGAGGCCTAAAAGCAGTTCAGGGATTTCAGTGTAATTGAGTCAGACACTCTTGGTACTTAGAATAATTTTATTACACATAATATTACCCAGTACCTTTGAGTTTGGGTCAAACCTTCTTCTGGTTAATACTCACACTGTAAAAATGACCTTATAAATATATAGTAACTTAATGCCAGCAGAGCGACCAGGTAGTTACTGTAATTAATATTTACATCATTACATCATTCATACTATTGATCTTATAAATATATAGTAGTGGCACACTTCAGGTAAATGCTTCTGCAGTAAGGTTAAGGTTACTGTACATTTTACTAAGAACATAGGCATAGCAGTGTTACAGTAGCTGTACAGTAAGGATCTTTGTTAAAGTAAAATCATCCAGGCTGCAGTACACACAGGCTGCAGTATAGAACTGTAAACCACATTTAAATTAATATGCTAGTTTGAACAAAATATTTTTATTGCAGAAATGACAACATTTCTCCAACATTCTAGAAAATAATACTAAAGAGGAAAATAAAACAGGAATTCGGAAAGCCCCACATAATATTATCCTTCTACATTGTGTATTTGACATACTGCCCTGCAAAAAAAGGCCATCTTAGCAAGTGAAAATATCTATTTCCATATTTATCCAGTATTTCCAGAGATATAAGTCTCTATTTCAAGAGTTATAACAGTTTAACTAATTTCTGTAATGTTTTATGTAATATGAATATTAATTTTTAAATATATATTTTTCTTTTCTTTCTTTCTGTCATTCTTTTTTTTAATAGAAAGTACACAATGGTGGAAAATTCACTGACGTGTTCAAATGGGAATTCTGTCTTTCATAGAGCTGAAAAGAGCATTTTGGAAGCCCACTATAGAATGTAATTATATACTGTGTATATGTGGCATATGGCACTCTTGGGCTCATACATGTAGAGCTACACTACAGTCAGAGATGTTTTTGGTCAGCAAAGGGTATAAAATATATCACTGGTGTAGAAGCCTGAAGGCCAGTGGATGTAGGGATGTATTATTATGGTTAACAACAGCTATTTTGCAGATTGTGGTTGCCTGATTTGGTCTTATGCTTTAGATATCTCAAATATGATCTCAGATATCATAATTATCTCGACGTGGCCTCTTCTGGGTAATCATACATTTCATACTAAAGCATTCTCAACAGCCTCTCAGTGTGTATATATACTGTAGCTGTCTTTTTGTTAACAAAATTACTTGTGTTGTTCACATTTATGTCTATTATCATCAAGTCAATTCAACTGGGTTTTTATTGTCATTCCTCTATACAGCTTGTATACATTGGATCAAAATGTCACTATTCAAGACCATGGGTGCAACACAGAACAGTACGCAAGACAACAGACAAGACAAAGGTGCAATACACAGAACTGTGAGCTGAATGCAGGACAATAAATACACAGGACAATAAATACACACAACATGGGCTATAAACTGTAAACTATTTTGCAGTTTAGCAGCAATAAGTATAGCAGCAATATTGGCAGCAAAAACAAGTTCCGTAATAAAAGTGACTGATGCAGCTTTGTAAAGTGCAGGTGTGCAATGTTTTTGAGTCATACTGGGTTAGGTGTTTGACTATCCCAGGTGAGTGCTGCGAGGCAGCATGGTGTTGAGTAGTCTGACTGCCTCAGGGAAGAAACTGTTATGGAGTCTGCTGGTGGTGGCAGCGGTTGTTGTATGAGGTGTCGATGGTGGGTACAGAGAGTCTGACGATCTTTTCAGCTGTTCTCACCATTCGCTGTAGGGTCTTGCGGTTGGAGGCTGTGCAGTTCCCGTACCACACAGTGAGACAGCTGGTCAGGACACTTTCTATTGTTCCTCTGTGGAAGGTGCTGAGAATGGGAGGGGATCTCTTCAGCCTCCATAGGAATTGGAGGCACTGCTGGGCCTTCTTGTCTAGGCAGGTGGTGTTGAGAGTCCAGGTGGAGGAGAGGTCCTCTGTCATGTGCACGCCAAGAAACCTGGAGCTTTTGACCCTCTCCAAAGTTGTTCCATTGATGTGCAGTGGTGAGTGGTCTACTCAGGTCCTCCTGAAGTCAACAATCATCTCTTTAGTCTTATCAAAATTAAGAGATAGACTATTGTCTCTACACCATTTTGTGAGCTGGTTCACCTCCTCTCTGTACACTGTCTCATCATTGCTGCTGATGAGGCCCACAACTGTAGTGTCATCAGCAAACCTGATGATGTGATTTGAACTGTACTGTGCAGCACAGTCATGAGTCAGCAGGGTAAGCAGCAGTGGACTGAGCACACAGCCCTGGGGAGTGCCGATGTCCAGTATGGCAGTGCTGGAGGTGGAGTTGCTGATCCTGATGGACTGGGGTCTTCCAGTCAAAAAGTCCAGATGCAGAGAGAGGTGTTCAAACAGCTTTGTTATCAGTTTCTGTGGGATGATTGTGTTGAATGCTGAACTGCAGTCTATGAACAGCATACTTACATAATTGTCCTTTTTGTCCAGAGGGGTCAGAGAAAGGTGGATGGTAGCAGATATGGTGTCCTCTGTTGAGCAGTTGGGACAGTAGGTGTACTGAAATGGGTCCAGTGTGGTGGGAAGGTGCTCTATATGTGTTTCATGACTAGCCACTCGAAGCACTTCATAATGATAAGTCTGAGTACATCTGGTCAATATTCATTCAGGCAGGACACAGATGATTTCTTCAGCACAGGGATGATGATGGTCATCTTGAAGCATACAGGGACAAGTGCTTGGCTCAGGAAAATGTTCCCTAAGCACCTGGCCAGGTATGTTGTCAGGACCTGCAGCTTTCCATGGGTTAACTCTGGACATAGTCTTCCTGGCATCTACTGTAGACAGACAAAGTACTTGGTTGGTGGGAGCTGGGATGGTCGTCCCTGCTGTCATGTTGTTCTGTGCTTTGTACCATGCATAGAAATCGTTCAGTGTATCTAAGAGCAAGATGTCACCATCACAGACAAGTTATGTTATATTATTATTGCTATTATATGCAAGCCTTCTTTGAGTTATAAGACTGTATGATGCATACATCCTTACAACAATTGTTCTTCAAAGGTCCTTTGCTTGGTTAATAGTTCCAGCTTACCAAAGAACTTCAAACTGGAACATTTTTGAAAGCAAAAGCATATGTTATTACTTTCTACACAGAACTTTTAAGGGTTTCAGGAGGGACAAACTAAAACAATCCTTTAGGGTGTTAGATGGAATACTAGTTATGTATGTAACTGTGGTTGTATGAATCACCTGAATATCCTTTTCCAATAGTCAGAAAGTGATGTGTAAAGCAACATTTGCCATATATCATTACCATACAGACATTTTTCCCTGGAGATTTTGCAAATGACAAGGAACTCTGGAGGTTGTATGGTGTGGAGATGACTACTGCACTCACACCACTGCTAGGGGTGATGTTAACCTTGTAGAACCTGGAGAAAGTGTGTCACACTTGTGGTAGCAGCAGAACAAGCTTCCTGGAGTGGCACGTCTCTACAGTATGTAATGCCTATGAGGAGGAGACACTCCTTTTCAGAGGCAGGCATGCAGTCCATCTATAAGCCATGGTGATGACATCCACCTCCCAGTGCACCAGACTCTGTTAAGACAATCCCTCTTATGCTGGGATTCCAGTATAAGAGGGAGATTCCACACCAGACTCTTATGGTATTGTGAGGGATGGACATACACTTTTAATCTAAAAGGGAACTTAACACTTTAGCATCCCTAAAGAAACGTTACTATTTTGTCAGTGCACAAGATCTAGTCAGTGATGTGCTGATCAGCTTCTACCTAAGGGTATGCCTGTGTACTAGGTACTCTTCTGTTCAGTAGTGTTTTTCTGGACTGTTAGGTCACAACACTTAGTCCATACTTCATCCCAAGAGGCCATACCCACAGGCACAGGTGACCTGGTGGGAGGTGCCAAATCTTTCCATTTAGGCAAAGCAGATCTTCTCAGGTAGCAAGCTGCCAGGGTGTCCAAACCCCAGGCAGAAGTAATAGTAGGAAACCAAGGCCTTGCTGGCTATAAAGGCATAGATGTCAGGGGCCAGTGCATCCTGTCCCATCGGGCTGTCCAGCTCCACTAGAATGCTTCATAATTGGCAATGAGTTGATTTAGCATAAGCAAAAAGGTCCATCTGTGCCTTGCCAAACTTGTCCCAGATCTGGGACACCACTTCTGGGTGCAGACACAGGCATCAGTGTCAGTAACTGTCATGCCAGGTTGGCATCAGCATTGCTGTGCAGACAGTGCAGACATCCAAACCAAACACTGCTCTTTTAAGACTGTAAGTGGTGAGGCTAGAGGAATGATAATGGAGTCTTGCCATGGAGCAACAACACAGAGCAATGGTTCATAACTCGCAGACATTACTGTGAGTGATGCTAACGATGCTAGCAATGCTAACAAGGATGTAAGAAAAAAGAGAAGTTAAGAGATTAAAGGAGTTAGCTTTGGAGGACAGGATTCTTGTAGTACCAGCAGTAGTCACCAGATATTACAGAGATCCATGTGGTGTAAATGTGGTCCAATATGTGTATGAGATGAAAAAGAAAGGGAAAGATAGTTATGACAGTGGTATTTCTTGCAAATGTTGCTTCACACATCAGCACATGACTTTATTGGAAGGTGGATGAGTTGTGATTTTCACCACTCCTGGCAGTTAGAAGGGGTGAAATAGAAGCTTTTAACTAAGAGAGTTGTTCATAACACTACGGAGTAAAAGAGCTTACACCAACCAATCAGGCTCTGTCTGATCTCACACGTCTTTCTGGTCTGGTGTAATTCTTGTCGTTACTTTTATCACTGTAGACTTCTTGAACAGCTGTGTTCTTGACCTGTATTCTGCCTCACTTCTAAAACCTAGTGCACACTACATGATTTTAGCCCCTATTTCCCAGTCAGTGACTAATTTGGGTGCTTAAGACTACAACCCCCCAGTTTGGTGACTACTTGCTGTAAGATCCCATGGCGACTGCTCGTGTAGTGTGAACGGTTCAGCAATGAGATTTTCTCAGTCTGTGAGTGATTGCAAGGGTTCCGATATTTTGAAGCATGTTTGATTTTCTTGGCAATGAATAACATAGTGTGAATCCCCCCTGGGACTAGCTGCAAGTACAGCGGAGAGAAACAGCCAATGAGAGCCCGAGAGAAATTAATCTGCTCTCAGATGAATCTGCACCACAGATCCCTGAACTCGGTTAGTCATCCATCTATTTGTGTGGGACAGCAAAAGGCAAAAAATGTAAGCACAATAATAATGCTTCAGTAAAAAAAAAATAATTGGCATGTCATACCCGAACGGTTGTAAGGAACAGCAAAAATATACTAATAATAGCTACACTTCTTTTCACCAACTATATGCTGCTTGTGTCTCCCCAACCAATACTTTCTCCACATTTTCTCTTTTTTCTTGTTTCCATACCAAATAGTGACAAAGTAACATGAAAAACAGCTCTTACATTTATTTCTTTTACAATCAGGATTTGGGGATCAGGTGTGCTTGGGCAGGGATCTCTCTAAGAGAAAGATTGTGTAGTGTGTGCACCTTGTCTGCGAGGGATCGTGTAGTATGTATACCCCTAACAACACCGAGCAACTGAAAGCAAGCAATTCAAGTCATGTAGTGTGAAAGAATCAAGGATTGTGAGATTTTGAGGGTCATGTAGTGTGGACTCCGAAGTACTAAGTGACTTTGGTTTAAAAGTGCCTGCTAAATGAACGAATGTGAATATAAATGAGGATATCTTAGATATACAGGTATGACCTTAGAAATCATTGGCCACAAGTACCAGAGCACTGATATGGAATGATTGGGAAAGGGAAAAAGGATGGTCAACTTTTGAGGTTTAAACTAAGGAGATGAGCAAATCAGTCTGTTGCAAGTCTTGACACGTCCCAGCTGCTAAGTTGTGCAATGACTTTTGGGCTTTGAAGACTTTCATTCTGGAGATCTAAAGAAACATGGAAAATTATGTTATAAGACTCAATTTAATGTGAAAATAAGTCTCTCTCTCTCTCTCTCTCTCACACACACACACACACACTATATATATATATATATGTGTGTGTGTGTGTGTGTGTGTGTGTGTGTGTGTGTGTGTGTGTCATTATTTATTTCATACTCGATCTGGTTTATTGAATGGCGCCCTTGTTTAAGAAGAAAATGTTAAATATAAAAAGGACTTAAGGGAAAAGACGGTGTTGGAAAGTCATAATATTTCACCCTAAAACTACATAAATATTCATTCATTCATTCTTTCATTCATCTTTAGTAACCACTTTGCACCACTTTGCTTATTTCGAGGACTGAATTTTATATGGATAAAATTACGATCTAGTGAGCTGTAAGCATAACAGGTGAATGCTGGGTCAGCTAATCCTTTAAACTGTGGGCACAGTTTCTCGAAAGCATGACAGCATGCCAAATTACAAAAAACATTGACATTATTTCATTAATTCCAATCAAAACATTGATGTAAATGTATGATAAAAGATAGTCTACGTCACAGAAACATTAACCAAAATGTAGTATCTTGTTGCCACATTAATTTAACTGCATAATTAATTGTTGGCACAAAATATTAAAAAGCATCAATAAATAAATTTTTGTGCCCTCTCTAGTCATTTTATGCAACTAGAGTCTTTCACATCTAAGCAAATATTCTAGTTCATCATGCAAAAAAGAGCTGTTTTATCAAGTGCTATTTTAGCTGCCAAATAATGAGGTTGGAAGCCATGTAGTTAAATGAAGACAGATTTGCAGTTATTAATGTGATAATTACAACTGTATTCATGCAGCAGTATACTGGCAATATACTACACTCTTATTAGATGTTTATTTGGATGCTTTCCATCTTCTTCTGATTTATATATCGTTGTATTAGTCTTATTTTCATTTGCTTATTTTAGAATCATCTCTTGATTTTGTGTTACATCACATTGCAGTTGACAGCAAAGAAAAAAGTGATATGCTTCTCCAGTTTGCATTTTCTATCCCCCAAATTTTTTCAATCTTAAATATTGACTATCTTTTGATCTCTCTGTTTGTGTAGGTCTGACGTCTACATGTGCTGCACTTCGAATCTACACCTGAGCTAGTATATATATAGCTATATACAGGTGCTGGTCATATAATTGAATATCATCAAAAGGTTGATTTATTTCACTAATTCCATTCAAAAAGTGAAACTTGTATAATGTATACATTCATTCC
>JAKKZN010000029.1:8215013-8226113 GCA_033441825.1 Pangasius elongatus
AGGGATAGGTGGAGAGTGATGATTCGCTGTGGCGACCCCTGAAGGGAAAAGCCGAAAGAAGAAGAAGAAGAAGATTTAAACCTAGTAGGCTAGGTAAAAAAAATAAAATACTTAGGAGACACTGCAAATTTTTAAACCCATGGGTGTCTACTTTCATATGAGCCATTAAACACTACTGTGGAGTTTGACATCACAAAAAAATTCAGTGCTGAACATGGGCAGTGAATTGGGCTGTGAGATCACCTCCCAGGACCGCACTTAAGTCTTTCTCAGGTATACGCTCAGACTAGGCAGTAGGGCAGAGGTGGCTCGACATTTAAAGTCAGAAGTCCAGGAAGTGCCAATCTGCCACTGTTGGCCTTCAACCCTCAAACGCTCCAGGGGCTCAGTACAATGGCTGATCCTGTGCTGTGACGCCAGATTCCTTCCAAGTTGGAAAATGAAAAGAAACCTTTTATACACTGTACACCCGCATAAGGACAATAAAGACCATCTTCCTTTCTTTGTGGCTTTCAGCTATTTTAAAGGTCACTTTGAAAAATGAATCTGCCAATCGAAGAAAACGTACATGCAAAGGTTCTTGTGTCAAAACCAGGATCAGAGGCAGGTTAACTCTGCTGCTATACCAATGTGGTCTTCTTTTCCAACTGTTAATACTGCTAGTTATGACTGTTAACCCTGCTTCAAACCCTAATTTAACTACAAACTATATATGCAATCAGTTTGCATATATATGTGTCCTTAGTGGTTCAATGAGCTTCCTCTTCAGTCCAAACCATGAACTGACTTCATTACTTCTAGAAAGGTTTAATAACCTACCACTTCAAACAATATTTAGTAGCCATTTTCCATTGCTGCTTCCAGAGCGAGTGTCCTATCTCGAATCATTTGGTGCTTTCCACATCCCCAAGGATGGAAAGAACCAATCCAAGAACCGAGGACTTCAGGGGCATCATTTAATCAAGCTGCTCATGCTATTTTCATCGTCAACATTAAAATAAAATGTGTACAGTGTGGGTGGTGTTTGAAGGTTATTGTTGAAAAATGAGCGAACTTGCTACAATAAATTAATGGTCATAAGAGGAACAAAAGTTTCATAACAAAGTTAAACAGGAGCTACATTGCTAATGCTACTAATAAAACATCATTTGAGCAACTACATACTCAAAATAAACAGCTAAAATCAGTTGAAAAATATCTGACATTGGGTTGTTTATAGATGCTGATGGATTTGACTTTGGATGGTAACATTTTTGAAAGTCAGGAATAGAAATATCTTCCATGGTTGTTATATTTACACCATACATTATGAAATATCTGATTATGTAATGGTCCAGCTCTCAAACTGGTGTAGATGCAGGGTTGTTCTTATAAAAGTTTGCTGGTTTAAAATAAGCACCAGCATCAATAATCATCATTGAAGAGGGGTATCATTATTATTATTATCGGAAACTGGGTATCGCTTGTGAAAAAAGTCCATTCACATACATACTGCTCAACAGGTTGATATACTTGTTGAATTATGATAGATGATTACGCAAAAAATGGAAGATCAGTGCAAAAAAGGAGAAAAAATCTGATGTGCAGCTGATTGCATATCCTATTCGAAGTAATAAAGTTTGGACAGTTAGCAGCTGCATGACTGTGTCCATTAGCTTCACGCCTGTTGCCTAACAATTTCCATTTCCAGGTGTGTGGCTTTCCTGGAGAACAGAGATGTCTCAATTGCTGGTTCTGTTGCTTTCATCTTTTATCGGACATTTTCTGTATTTACAGCATGTAATCAAGACCATTTTAGTACTTTGCTGAAAGAGCTACTAAGGACAACTACAGTTGAGGTCATAAGTTTATATAGGCTTTGTAGAATCTGCAATATGTTAATAATTAAAAAAAAAAATGTGTATGTATGTTTACATATGGTCCACAAGACAAAATAATAACTGTGTTTACTCAAATGAACCAGTTCAAAAGTTTAGATACACTTGATTCTTTATCTGGATGTTGTTATCTGGATGATCAATGACTGTTTTTATGTTTTGTGATAGTTCTTCATGAGTCCCGTTTGTCCTGAGCAGCTAAACTCCCCACTGTTCTTCAGAAAAATCCTCCAGATCCTACACATGATTTGCTCTTCAAGCATCTTCTGCATATTTGACCCCATTCCAACAGCAGCTGTATGATGTTGAGATCCATCTTTTCACACTGAGGACAGCTGAGGGACTCGTACACAACTATTACAAAAGGTGCAAACATTCACTGATGCTCAAGAAGGCAACGTGATACATTAAGAGCCAGGGGGTGTAAACTTTTGAACAAGATGATTGGTGTAAATTGTTATTTTGTTCAAAGACCTTATTTTTTCATTTAGTACTGCCCTTCAGGAGCTACGTAAATTATTTAAATGTGTCCCAGAAGATAAAACAATAACACTTGACAAGTGGGAAATGAAAGGAATTCACATAATGAGTGCAGATCCTATCAGAGAGGTGTACTGTAAAATACAATTAAGCAATTAACAACCTTCAGTGTGCTGTGGCGTGTGTAGAAATACTGAGGAAGGATTGTGGGTCAACAATTTAAGTGACTTTGAAGGACGGTTCATTATTGGAACCTGGATGACAGGAGCTTCAGTCACTGTTCCAATGGTCGTGTTTCAATAGGAACAGTGATTGACATTTAGATCTATGGTAAAGGCATCAGTAAACAGAGTAAGTGGAAAAGTCGAAAGTGCAGTGACAGTGATGTTTGTGCATTAGTCAATATGTAAAGAAAAACAGAAGAGCAGCTGTTCTTCAGGCGATTGAGGATGTCCACGCGGGATGTGTTCAGGATTTCGGCAAGAATGTTGCATCGGCAGCTGCACAGAGATGGATATTATAGTAGGGATATAGTGCATTTTAATGCACTCGGTATAAAGATGAAAACATATTTCAGTGCAAACACAACAGGTACTTGTCTACAGAGATGTGTAGCATACACCAAAAGACCAGTACAGGCTTGAAGGTTTGACTCTTACAGTGAGGGTGGCTCTGTTATGATGTAGGAGGCATTTTGCTGGCATGGATTGTCCCTTTAGAGAGAAGAGTCACAGTTGCACATATATATTTTTTATGTGAGCTCTATATCTTTACTGAGCATGTGTGTGTGTGTCTGTGAGTCAGAACTAAGCAGAAAGGAGTGAGCGAGAAACGCTGCTAACTGACTTGTGTCAAAATAAAAAGCTCATGTGGCCTCTTACACTCGGCCTGCTGTGTTCTCTGAATGAAACATTTCTAGCTAGTGGTTTCTTTCTTGACGCAAGGGCTCACTGAATGGTTTGATGAGTATGAAAATGAGGTAAACAGATGATGTAAATATATGCTGTGGCCTTACCAGTCACCAGATTTCAACCAGTTCAGTTGAAACATGGGCGATTTGGGAGCGATGCGTTAGACAGCTCTCTCTACCACCATCATCAAAACACCAAGTGATGGAATATCTTCTGGAGGAGTGGTGTTCATCCTGCCATACAGTTCCAGAGGTTTGCAGAATCTATGCCAAGGTGCATTGAAATTCTTTTGGCAGCTTGTGGTACAGAACAATACAAATGAACACAGCATTCTTATTCCTTTGTCCTATTTTTGCTTACCACCTTTGGGTTACTTTGCAAGGTTTGCAAAATCCACCATGATCATAAAACTACTTTATTTCTCCCCCAAAAGCATTACTTATAAACTTGTTGTTGAGTGGAGTGTGTACTTGTGTGTCTGTGTGTTATGAAGATCTGACTGATTGGAGCACTGCATTTTTTAATTAGAGGAAATGACAGAATGGCTGCTGGTAGTGATCCTGCTGGTGGGATGATGTGCATGTGGTGGGCTTTTGCTACTGGGCTTGTTTAATTAAATCAGACTCATGGTCCGAGATGAATTAAAACTGTCTCATTACATCTCAGAGCGGCTGGTAATGCGCGTGCTGGGAAGTCCGTATCTGCAGTTTACACACAGCAGTAATCTTGGACAATTAAGTGGTCATATCTCTGTCTTTCTTTCCAACAGTTAGCCTAACTTCCCTTAAGTAGACACCAGTTTGATTCCCTATCACTCCCAGTGCAATGCCAATAACCATTTCATTAACTTCTCCAGTGAGGAACATGCATGCTGATACATAGTGATGTAGCCATCAGAACAGCTTCAAATCATCGACTCAAGGGGCATGGTGTGAGATTTGATCACATGCAAATTAGTACACAGACGAGAGCGGTTGGTGGGGTACAAAGGACACTGTGTCCTCTGGGTTTCTTGGATGAACTGGCGATATGATGAGATATGGTGGACGTCAGACTGACTGAAATAGGGACGTGACCCCTTCATGTTCTCTATAACATATGTCTTGCAAGGATCTGAGTGTTTTGGATGAACGTGTCCTCACAAGGATAGGAATATCTGACCTTGTGGGAACATTTGGCTGGTGCCAGTGAGGGAAACTGTTTTAACCTGCAGCTGTTTAAAAAAAACAAAAACAAAGCAAAACTAAAAGAGCCAAAATGTTTCCTTTTGGTTACTGAGGTTAAGGTTATGGTTAGATTTAGGTGTAGGAATATCATCAATATGTCCTCACGAGGATAGTACGAAAAATGTGTGTGTGTGTGTGTGTGTGTGTGTGTGTGTGTGTGTGCGCATGTACATGTGCTACACTGCCTCCCTGGAAACATGGCTCGTCCAGTGGAAATAACACAGCTCTCCCACATCTCGCCAACCGCCTGAGGCAGTTGCTTTTCTTTTTCTGGGTACGATCTGAAAACGCTCCCTCCTCCATGCTGCTCTGCTAAACACATGCTGCCACTCCAGAATGACTCATGTGGTTAATAATTAATTTTCCTCAATGCTGAATCACCTGTTATGATTTGAGTCCACATTGCTATACCAGAACCTTTTGAACAGTTAGATAGCAATCCACAGCTGGCTCATTTCATGGCATTGCCTTAATACTGTAAAGCCTGAGAATGGTTCAAAATCCACCCAAAGGACATATAAACCCCTCAAAGGTGTATTAGATTATATTAAAAAATGTCGAACAGTGCCGGCACAGTTTAGTTGGTGCAAATATATCAGGAGGCATGTTAGACATGTAGAGGTAAGCAAATAATTGCATTACTTTACTGCTACTGTATTTTTCACTTTGATGTTTCATGATGTTGAAGATCTACATATATATTCAACATAAGGCTCACTTTTAATTTATTCTAGCTTTCCTGTCGTGCCATAAAAAAGACAAAACACTAACTACAATTTTGGAAAAGCCTAAGAAAAGCCTAAGAAAACACACAAACACTCAGCCAGTTGGCGTTTATGTCCCAATAACGTAATATCTAACATTTGAACATGAATATTAGCTCATGTAAACAAACTTCAGATCAATCTTTATTCAAAACCAACAGACTAATAAATTCTCCAAACATTATATGGTTAGCTTACTGGTTAGCACTGTTGCCTCATACCTCTGAGGTTGTGGGTTTGAATCCCTCCTCCACCCTGTGTGCAGAGTTTGCATGTTCTCCCCATGCTTCAGGGGTTTCCTCTGGGTACTCCGGTTTCCTCTCCCAGTCCAAAGACTCGGCTGGTTAGCATTTCCAAATTGTCCATAGAGTGTGTGTGTGTGATTGGTCCCTTCATTGGACTGGCACCCCATCCAGGCTGTTCCTGCCTTGTGCCCTGAGTCCCCTGGCATAGGCTCTACAGAACCCATGTGTAGGATACGTGGTGCAGAAAACAGATGGATGGAATTACTGTTGTCATCTTTACACCGTTTAATTTGGAATAATTCAATATTATCCTGAAGTGACAGGCTATATCAAGCAAACATCTTGCCTCCCTCTAATCAGTTAATGGAAAAATTGTGACATTTTATCAAAGATTATGATAAGTTTATTATAGAAATAGAAAATGAGTAATCGCTTCGCTCATCAGCATCATCCATGTTAGTCTCATTTCTTGCCTCATTTCCTGAGTTCAATGCGAGTCACAACATGTAGGTCTCATTGTCACTCTACACTCCGCTGATTTCTGTAAGCTCTTAGAATAATCACTGATTAATTCTGTGACATAGAGTTTGCATTTTTGCTATTTCACGTAACCAACAATTTAATCAAAGCGTGACATTAACATCACAAAGAAAACACACTTAGCTAACAAGCTAGTTTTCATCATTGTTAGCTGTTCGCCCACATTCATCCGCTGATCAACATCTGATGGGTTTTCCCAGGTTGCCACACATATTTGGAGTGCAAAAACGTTATCTTTTCACTTTCTTTACTGCAAACTTCAAATTATCTACTGGGTCAATATGTTTCTACGATTAAGCACAACATGGTATTTAGAACTAGGCGTCAATTTCTTTGCTCCCGAATTTCAATCTGGTAACGCTGTTTCAGGATCGATACTGCAGCGTAGTCACGTGCTTTCTGAATTGTGCTTCTTTAGTTTTGCACTGGAGCTACAAGGCTAATGTTGCTAACATATAAATGAAGCTTATAGCCTTCAGTTTAGCCTAATGCATTTGTACATTGTATGTGGAGTAACACAATAAGTCCATACTTAAAGTAAAAATGAGTACATTTTCAAAAAAAAAATCTTAACCAAATCATCCGGTCACTATGCACACCAAAGTCTGATGCGTATGCAGTGTGATACCAAACATGATCGATTCATGAAACATGAACACCCATTGTGTTGAGTTATCATCTCTTCAGTATATTGTTATTAGCTATGAAATAGCCCATTATTTGATATAACATATCCTACATTGTCAGAAACTATACAAGCAAGTCTAAATGAATAAACTCGACATGGTTTGACAGGAGAGGTTGTTGATTTAGGCATGCAGTTAGCATAGTGCTAATCTGGTAGCTATAAGCAGCCTTACTTGTTAGCAACACTAGTGTCGCAGCTACAGCGCAAATCTAAAGTGTTAAATTGTCTTAATTTCTTTCTGTCCTTCTTTTTGTTGGCTGAATTATTGCTTCGAGGCGATAGTGGAGCAATGGCTCCACCTCCTGGTCAATTCGATCGAGGCATCAACAACAATTTGAGTTTTGTGGAGGAAAAAAATATGCTAATATCTGAATAAGTGGGTAAGTGTACATGAATAAATAAGTAGTTAATGAGGAATAAGACATCACATTGATCTATAAACAAAAAGGACTGGGGAAAAAAATGAAAGGAAAATTCAAAATCTGGACAAAAAGTCCTAAAAGTGCAAAGGCACTCAAAAAAAAAAAAAAAAAAAAGCACTGATATAGAGACAAACAACATTTTGGCTTTTCTCATCTTCACAAGCTCACAGCTTTATTAAAAGCTCTACATTTATTATTCTACAAAGATGCAAAAGGACATCTTTAATGAAATTCTGGACATTCCTGGGCAAAAAATGGCCCAAAATGGCAAAATATTAAGCTGTTAATGGTCTTAAAAAACAAATCATTGGTCAGGAAATTAGCAAGAATTAAACCAATAGATAAAGGAACTTGAATGGGAGAGCTTTTCCCTTTGCTTTCATGAAATGTTTAAGCCCTGTGGCTCTTGTTGGGCTGCATCGGGTGTGGCAGATCACCAAATAATGACTAATCTTTAAAAAAAAAAAAAACATCCCAGAAGAATTTTTGGAACATTTTGTACACCCAGGCATGTTAGTTTGAATTTTACATCAAACATTTTAATCATTATCATGAATAACAATGTACAGGAAGACTATATAAGTGAATTTCCCTGTTTCTAGCTTTTCCCCAAACAGTTGCAGGAGTGCATTTGTTTCATTCCTGCTCATTTCCTGACCAATGGTTTGTTTTAAGACCATTAAAAGCTTAATATTATATAATGCCCAGGAGTGTATGCGCAGGCAGCTGAGAAAAAGCTGCAGACCAAAAAGGCGACAATGAAATAAGAAAACAAAACCTGTCAAAATAAAATTCACTAACAATCCGTCCTGGCGTCGCAGATCTGACGCTGTAATAAGGGAAAGAAAAAGTTTGAGTGGAAATGAATCATAAATTAAACACTTTTCTATCAGCCGACATATAGAAATTACCCTGAATTTCTTTTTCCAATTTTCTCTCTATTTGGTCATTTGCCACAAAAAAACAACAAAAAAAACAGACTTTTCCATATTCATACTTTGTTAGCAACAATCTAGCCTGCTAACTGTGGTGTATCTTTTCCTTCTCAGTACAGTGACCTGTATAGCCAATGCTATAGATTTAACAAGTGAATATGTCTGTCTGCTGATTGATCAAAAGGAAATACTTATATACAGTAAATACAGTAACTCATTTAAAGATAAGAAGTGCTATCTTGATGCTGTAAGCAGCCATGTTGATTTGACGTTGCTCCATAAACTAGAAAAGAACGTCGTTGAGAAGACTACCCCTAGTAGGAATTTCAACTTGAAGGGGTGTTTTCTTTGTTTTTTTTTCTGTTTGGAGGTTGGAAATTACAAGGTGTGCTTCCTCTGAGACATGTGAAGTCAGCCAATGCATTTTTCTAACTGCTGCTCATGCTATGTCACATGTTCCAAGGAAAGCGCTAACTGCCCTCTTCTGCATACATGAGCTCACAGCCAGGATAATTGGTTAGTGTTGGTCTGATTGACCAGCCGTCAGGGTCTTTTATTTTGAAAATGGGATGGCTCTCTGGTGTCTTCGCGCTCTTTCCTGCCTGCTTCCGGGTTCTCAGGCTCACAAGCACGTGTAATCTTGCCATGGTGTTCTTCTGGAGCTGCTGAAACCTCAAGACGTTATTATTTTTTCCCTGGTTACAGTCAGATCCCTGGCTTAGCTAGTAACCTTGTGACAGATCTTTATATTCATCTGGACTGTGTCTTCTTTACTCGGAGGTGAGTCTGACATGGTGTGATGGAAAGATGTAATGGAAAGATGTGATGGAAAGATGTAATGTGCGTTTCTGTTAATGTTCACTAGCTGCATGAGTAGTTAGAATAGATGTTTGATTAGAGAAAGGGAAAACTGGTTACTGACATGATGCCAAAAAGTCTACATCAATGCACTTAACTGTATTGAATTGTGGTTAAAAGAAGAAAAGAAGTGCGCGAGCGACTATTTGCTTGGAAAGATGCAGCCAGCGCGCGCGTCAGGTTGTTTACGGAAATGCACCACGTGTTCACCTTTTTATACACACTTAAACCTCTACTAAAGTCTTCGTCTCCAGTTCTTTGATAAGCAGTCAAAGCTACTGCGCAGCCTCAAGATGAGCTCCCAATCTGCACTTCTCTTTTTTTAAAACTCCCAACTAGGGCTTGGTAATGATCTGGGATGAAATGATCCACGTGTTCAGCAAGTCAGAAAACGCTGAATTGGGGAATTCAGAGGCATCAGATGGCCAGGATTTGGAGAGCACTTGTACAGATCTAGATCAGGATTGTCTAAACAAGTGCTTGGGATAATCTGATGTCAAGGTTTTGATCTTTAAATAGCGATGCAGCCAAGATCACACAGTACTCTTCTTAGAAAAGTCAACCATTAATTAGGGCCCTGCAGGCAACTTGCTGTTCACTAGAGATGAGCCGTACCACTGGTCATAATTCATATTCTACATTATATTCCTCTAAAGGCTGCTCAGATTTATCATATAGACTACTAGATTGTATTATATTCTTTTTTTTTTTTATAGATTCAATGCATTACATCACATGTATGTAATATGTATGTGACAATTAAAGATCCTTCATCACATTCCGAGTAATACCCAGACTAGACTAGTCTCTACCCAGTACCACTGATGTTTTCGTTGTGTATGAAATGTGAGATGAAACGTGTAATTAATACTGTTGGAAATTGTAATCAGGGATATTGAGATTTGAACCTTGCGGAGATTTGACTTGCCTAATGGGCTAGCTAATGCATTTCTGACTTCCACCTTGAATGCATATCGTGAAAATATCTTCAAGTAAAGGCTGAGCAAGATATATAAATATATATATATGTATGTATGTATGTATGTATGTATAAATGATTTTGGGTTATGAACAATTACAATAGATCCATGATCTGTTTTTACAGAGAGAAGTATTGTGTTACTGAACACATTTGGTCCACTGCAATGGAAAACTGAAAACCCTCAGACATTGCATCCTAAATCGTTTTGCTCTGTTTGCTAATCCATGTTATGTTCTTCCTGACAGACATGCAGACAAACCAAGAGTAGCTTACATCTTTTTTTTTTAGCTTACATTTCCACCTTCGATACCTTTGATAGCTCAGTTGGTAGAGCGGAGGACTGTAGTAGGTGTTTAAAACGGTTATCCTCAGGTCGCTGGTTCGAATCCGGCCCAAAGGACAGCTTTGGGGGCAGTCGTGGCCTAATGGTCTGTGAGTTGGACTTGTAACCTGAAGGTGAACCTGAAGGTCGTGGGTTCGAGTCTCGGGTCCGGCAGGGATTGTAGGTGNAAATGCAGAGCACAAATTCCGAGTATGGGTCACCACACTTGGCCACAAAAGTCACTTCACTTCACTTCACTTCACTTGGTTTGTTTGACATCACCACAGCATGACTCACAACATGGAGGAGTTATTCATTAAAAAAAAAAAAAATGCAGCATTAGTTATAGGGAAATGGCCTTGGTGTTACACAACGGGCAACGCTGAGAGAAGTGCAATAAAATCAGAACAACACATCTCATTTTAAAAAATGTTATATAAAAAGTCTGCAAATGTACTCGGTACGTAAAGATATATAAATACTCACTTGCCTCCTGTTCACCTTTAGAATTAGAAAGAAAGAAAGAAAAGAAATGAGTAGACACGATATACGTTTTTATTTAACATATATATATATATATATGGTATCCATCCATCCTTCCATTTTCCGTACCGCTTATCGTACTCAGGGTCACGTGTAACCTGGAGCCTCTGCCAGGGGACTCGGGGCTCAAGGTGGGAGACACCCCGGACAGCGTGCCAACCCATCGCAGGGCACAGCTTCACACACACTTACACACTCCGGACAATTTAGAGATGTCAGTCAGCCTACAACGCACGTCTTTGGACTGGAGGAGGAAACTGGAGTTCCCTTACGAAACCCCAGGAGCACGGGGAGAACATGCAAATCC
>JAKKZN010000029.1:8233647-8244960 GCA_033441825.1 Pangasius elongatus
ATCCAAACACACCAGATCACCATAACACTCAACATCCACGAGTCCCCCAGATCTACTCCTCTGTCTAAAACACTAGTTTTGCCAGATGTAGGAAACATGGTGATAGCTGATGACTCATCAGACCGGCTACACAAGGGTCCAGGTTTTGTGCCGCTTACACCAAGTGACTTTACCCACTGTTCTTTGATACTGAATTGCAGCTCTGCAGATTTGAAAAGCTCACGACATATAATTTTTGTTGCGAGTGGATAACAGAGGTACTCATTCCATTCTGTGGTTATTTTATGGCTGTATTTTTGAGGCATTTATCCTGTAAAATGACCGTCTATCCCTGTCAGTGAGCTTCACCTTGCACCACTGCTCCTCTTTGGTAATGTTGCTTGTCCATGTTTGACATATGCTGCCATGATTTTGAGACTGTAGCCCTTAAAACAGTACATAATTTTCTTTTTTTGTGTGTGTGAGTAATGCATTTGTGAGTTGGGCAACCACTATTTGGAACTCTGTTTAGTGCTTCATGTGGCTTTGAGATCTCACCTGTCCAAACCTAATTCATTCATTCATCTTCAGTAATCAGTTTATCCTGGTTAGGATCAGGCGGGTTAGAGTTAAGTGGACACCTGACCATCACACCCATATGTGGTTCTTCCCCAAACTGTTGCCACAAGGTGTAAAGCACACAATTGTAGAAAAGGATGTCTTTGTATGCTGTAGCTTTACAATTTCCCTTCAGTGGAAAAACACAAAGAGGCCCAAACCTGTTACAGCATGACAATAATGTGCACAAAGCGAGCTCCATGAAGGCATAGTTTGTGAAGGTTGGTGTGGAAGAACTCAAGTGTCGCAGAGCACAGAGCCCTGACCTCAACCCTACTGTACATCTTTGGGATGAACTGGAACACCGACTGAACCCCAGACCTCCTCACCAACATCAGCGCCTGATCTCCCTAATCCTCTTGTAGCTGAATGAGCACAAATCCCCACAGCCACGCTCCAAAATCTAGTGGAAAGCCTTCCCAGAAGAGTGGAGGTTATTATAAGAGCAAATAAAACTGGAACAAGCACATATGGGTGTGATGGTCAGGTGTCCATCAGGTGTCCATTTTGGTCATCACATGTTGATAATTGCACCTATTTGGAGCAGTACAACCCATTTAGAGCTGTATTGCCCATTTGGAACTGGTTCTGAGTGGCAGAGATATGTACATGTGTCACATCCACCTGAGACATTCCACCTCCACGCTTGTAGTGAGCACCCTCCCCTGAATACTAAGGACACTTCTTCTACACTCACACTTTCATGGTAACATCCTGCTTTAGCATACGTAAGCACATGGTTCACAAACACTCGTTGTGAAGTCTTGCCAACATTCCTGTTCATGTTCAAATTGAGCTTTTACGCTAGTGATTACTATTTCTTTGTTTGGCCATTTCCTTGTTCACAACTGTTCTTTGTATATATTGTACTGAACTGTGTAATAAACCTCCTGCAATGGGATGGGACCCCAGTCCATCTCAGGGCACCATACACACACACACATTCACACAGTTATTCACACCTACAGGCATTTTAACATAAAGTATTTACCTACTAGCATGTTTTTGGAAGGTGGGAGGAAACTGGAGAGCCCAGAAGAAATATTTATACATCTACATTAATATATATGCCCATAAATGGATCCGGGGTTGATTTAAAATGGAATAGCATTATATTTAGTACAGGTATGTAGTATCATTGAGAACTAAAGAAGCAAACCCCAGGCACTAAACACATCTTGGATGATCAGTTACATTTGGGGTAAAGGGAAAAACTTTGCAAAGGGCCAGTCCACTGATCATTGGTGCAGGTTTCAGTACCATGGACAGGGCCAATGACCTCCTCAGTAGCTGTTCTCATGATGCCATGCTGCACTTGTTTGGTAGCTCAGATTTAAAAAGACACTGATTATGCATCTAATTATAGCAGTGTTTCTCAATCCTGGTGCATTGTTGTGGTTTTAATTAACACCAATTAATCATCCTGAACTGGATTTATTTAGAAGAGGGAAAACACCAAAATGTGCAAGGGGTACTTTAAGACCAGGATTGAGAAACGCTGCCACAGGTTCCCAGCCCTGGTCCTGGAGTATCCCCTGTCCTGCACATTATTTGTATTTTCCCTGCTTTCTAAACACCTGACACAACTAATCATCTAATCATCAGCTCTTCCTGAGCTGTAGTGGGTGTGTAAGAGCAGGGAAACACTAAAATATACAGGACAGGGAGTAGTCCAGGACCAGGGATGGGAACCTGTGTTACAGGCTATTAAATAACTGGAATGCAAACTTGGACATACATTAAAGTCTTATGCAAAATTTTGGCTCCCCCGTTCCTGGTGAAATTGTGTATTACATGAAACAGGATTACAGTCTGCAAGGAGTACAATCTTGTTTAATTCTTAAATTGAATTGTTGAATAATATAAATAAAACTTGGCATATGGAAAAGTTTGCGCACAGAGCCCTGACCTCAACCCTACTGAACACCTTTGGGATGAACTGGAACACCGACTGAACCCCAGACCTCCTCACCAACATCAGCGCCTGATCTCACTAATGCTCCTGTAGCTGAATGAACACAAATCCCCACAGCCACGCTCCAACATCTAGTGGAAAGCTTACAACAGAGTGGAGCTGCTTTTAACAGCAAATCTGGAATGGGATGTTCAACAGACTTTTGACCATATAGAGTAGGTCATGTTTGAGTTTGCTCCCTGCACAACGTTTTTTTTTTCATTTAGTAAAGCCACAAAATTTGACTTGGTGTGCCAAAACTTGCATAAGTTTTTATATCCTAAACGCACACACGTTATAAGGAGACATGGAGTACATGGTGCAGTCTCAGTTGCCGTACTTTAATCACAGTTGCTTTACACAAGCAGTAAGGTCACCTCGGTATATCTGAATGACATAAAAGAGCTACAGTAACACTGGCATCTTCTAAATGTTTATTTCACCACAGCGCCTGGCTTTCCTGTCTCCTCTGGTGCGTGAGCGCAGTAACAAAAAATTGCGTGTTTGCTTCTCCGGGTATGAAGGCACACCGTTCATGAGGCTGTGAAGCGCATCGAGGGCCACGTGACTGCAACAGCACACACGCACGCACACGCACGCGCACACGCACGCACACGCCCGCGCGCTCCGAGCTCGTTTTGGCTCGCGCCTCTGGCCTCGCCGTGAGCACCGCACCGCACCGCGCTGGTGCGCTTTTGTTGTTCCCGGAAACCTTCGACCTGAGCGCTGGATCTCAGCTCGCCATGCGATGGATATTCTGTGGCAATACCAGTTCAGGATTATTCTGCTCGGCGACTCAACGGTCGGCAAATCGTCTCTGCTCAAGCGGTTCACGGACGGCGTGTACAGCGATGTCGCGGACCCGACGGTCGGGGTAGATTTCTACGCCCGATCACTCGACATAGAACCGGGGGTGAAGATTAAACTGCAGCTCTGGGACACCGCCGGCCAGGAGAGATTCAGGTGTTTGTTATGCGCGCGCGCACACACACACACACACACAGACACACACACACACACAGTCTGTTTTCTTCCGTCATCTGACACACCTACATAAACAAATCCCCTATATAAATCTATCAAGCATTGATTTTATTATAAGATATGAAATATAAAATATGGAAGCCTTATATATATATCTATATGAATCATCCTGGAAGGTTGAAAGCGTTTTTTTTTTTATCTTCCTGCATAAACAGCGCATAACGGTAGCACCATAAACCACAAAAACCCCATTTCAGCCTCGTCAGCATTTTCATGAGATTCAACATCAAGTGATCAACATCACTGAGTTTTTCCCATAACACTGAAGTAAGCCGTGTATAAATATGGGCATCCTTATTTACCGTGCTTTGTGGTAGTTGTCTACACTATGATTCCTTGCTCCCTGCTGACTGGATGAATGAATGAAGCAAATAAACAAACCCTCTTCATGATCCATCCATGCAGCTCATGGCATAGTGAATTACACAACCTCAAGTACAATTACACAGCCTTGTCCTCTTACAACCTCACATCACTAATCTGTCAATGCGACATTCAAAAGCTACTGGGATTTTGCAAAGCGTATTTTCTATTCTGGAACATAAGAACCTCTTACAGGAAGTGGGACATTTGTTGTTGTGGGTTTTTAAGATGATAAGGTGAATCTGGTGCTTTTAAATGTTTCTGTTTCTTTATGTGTTGGAACATCTGTACATCTGCACATGGATGTGATCAGCCAATCATGTGGCAGCAACGCAGTGCAAAAAATCATGGAGATACAGGTCAAGAGCTTCAGTTAATGTTGTGTGATATCTGTGACTTTAATCGTGACATGGTTGTTGGTACCAGACGAGCTGGTGTAAATATTTCATAAACTGCTGATCTCCTGGGAATTTCACGCACAACAGTCTCTAGGGTTTACAGAGAATGGTGCAAACAACAACAACAACAACAAAAACGTTGAGTGAGCAACAGTTCTTTGGGTGGAAATGCCTTGTTGATAAGAGATGTCAGAGGAAAATGGCCTGATTAGTTCGAGCTGCCAGGAAGGCTATAGTAACTCAATCACTCTTTACAACCGTGGTGAGCAGAAAAGCATCTCAGCATGCACAAAACATCAAATCTTGAGGTGGATAGGCTACAATATACACCAATTTCGGTAAGTCTGTGTCCATGATAGCCTCAGATTCTCTTTCATGGCTGACAGGAGTGGAATCTGATGTGGTTTTCTGCTGTTGTAGTGTATCCACCTCAATGTTTGATATGTTGTGTGTTCTGAGATGCTTTTCTGCTCACCACAGTTGTAAAGACTGATTGTCTGAGTTACTATAGACTTCCTGTCAGCTCAGACCAGTCTGGTCATTCTTCTCTGATCTCTCTCATCGACAGGGTGTTTCAGCCTGCAGACTCTCCACACACAGGATGTTTTTGTTTTTCTGTGTAAACTCTAGAGGCTGCAGTGCTGCCACCTGATTGGCTGATTAGATAACTGCATGAATGTGCAGTTGTACAAGTGTTCCCAGCCATACGTATGGTTATAGGATGGTCATGTTTGGCTTAGAAAAGACTGGTTCATTCATTCATATTCTGTTTATGGTGGATCCCAAGAACACTGTGCATGCGGCGAGAGAATTCATACCAGATGGGAAACCATTCCATTGGAGGGCACATTGCACACACATTCATGCCTAGTAGCACATTAGCATAGCCAGTCCACCTAGCTGGAGTTTGAGGAAACCCACACAGACATGAGGAGAACATTAGAAACGTAACACAGACGGTAACCTGAGCTCAGGATCGAAGTGGGGACCCTGGAGCTGTGAGACGGCAGTGCTACCCACTGTGTTGCCCACTGATTGGTTCAGCAGAACAACATTTAAATCAGAACTTGATCAGATTTTATCAGGTCCTACTATCAAATCAATAGCAAAAAAAAAGATAACACTGTTGTCTAAAGCATTTTGTGTCTGTTTTTGTTTAGGTCCATTACAACTTCCTACTACCGCAATTCAGTCGGCGGCCTCCTGGTGTTTGACCTGACCAATCGCAAGAGCTTTGAGCACGTGCGTGAATGGCACCGCGAAGTCACTGAGCACATCATGCCTCACCACATGGTCTACATCTTGATCGGCCACAAGAGTGACCTGATCCGAGAGCGCAGAGTGCAACGTGATGAGGCTGAGCAGCTGGCGGCTGAGTTGGGTGTGCGCTATGTGGAAACGTCAGCCAAGTGCAACAGCAATGTAGAGCGCGCCTTCGAGCTGCTGGCACGTGACATCTACGAGCTGATGAAGATGGGTGAGATCTCAGCACGTGACGGCTGGGACGGCGTCAAAAGCGGCCTCACAGCTAAAGTTCTCTACCCGGCTGAGGAAGAGGCAGAGAGAGAAAAGAGCTGCAACTGCTGACTTGGGGTGTTTGCATTTAATCTCTCACCTGTGTGTCAGTCAGTTGTCCTTGCTGAGTTTACGCTTTCACTTCCTGTATTGCAAGTCAAGCTCGCTGCTTGTCCCTGCATTTTCTGTCTGTCTCCATCTTGAGACGTGTGGTTCTATGAATAAGCACCATGCAGTACTGGTAAAAAAAATGGCCTCCTTCTTTTCGGAGAGGCTTCAAGTTGGATAAATTTAAGCTTGGATGGACAGCACAAGGTTCTAAACCAGAGCAGTAAGACGCAGGAAGGCGCTTGGAGACATCACTGGTTGAAAGAGATGGCAGCGGACTTCTCTTTTCCCCGTATTCTTTTTGAGCTTTAAATCTCTTGTTGTCTTTGTCACACACTGTTAAATCACTGAAGAGGAATGTAGTGTACTTTCTCTTTGTGGAAAGCTGTACTCCACCCGCTCTACCTATTCCACCACTGTTTAACCTTTACTTTCATTTAGCGCAAACACTTTCACCTATTATCACATGAACTCACACATGGCCATACACATGAACTTGCTAGGTTTCATTCAGATGATGTAACTCGCTCAATCGAGAAGGTGCAGTGCGGTTAATGAATCGTGCAAAATCAGCAGCGGGAAAACTGTAAAACGAAGTGGCAATTGTGGTGCGGTAAAACAGTGTACACTCTACACTCTACACTGAGACACGGAAACTTCTGGATTGTGTCTGTGTGCTACTGCGTCTATCATTAGTAGCTGAAATGTCAGTAATTCCATGTGCCAAAATCCTGGCATCATAATATTCATCATAATGCTGTAGGTATTATGTAATAACTGAAACTTATCATCAGACTGAAAGTATGAGTTTATATTAAGTCTTGTGTCTATAGCAAAAGGAGGAAAGGATTTGAGTGCCAACATATTTGCTCTGTCGCTAGCTCTTCCTTCTGTGGTGGCTTGTAGCCTGAGCATTACTGCACCCTCTCAGAAAAGCCACTTCTACAAGCTTCCTCTCACTGAAGCAGTAAGCCGAGAGTGGGTACACAGCCACATTCAGCTCTAGATGTGCCAAACTCTTAATAACGTGAGCCTTTTTTTTCCTTTTTTTTTAAAAAAGGGACTATTCCATTCATACTGTATGCAATCCAGTTGTAAATTAAGTATTGATTACACACACACACACACACACACACACACACACACACTGTATGTGTCTATGAGGGCCATTCAATCATCTAGGCCATTACTAGTTACTTACTTACTTACTTACTTACCAGTCCAGTAGTAGTAAGTCAAAACCAAGGTATAATCTTGGATCTACTTGACAGAGAGTTATTAAACACACATACAGGAGTAGACAAATCTTATAAATGCTCAGTGTTTGCCCAGTCCAGAGTTTTTTTGCTTGACTGTAAACTCTGCACTTAATATCAAACTTAAATGGAGAGGACTTTAACTTGGTTATTAATTGGATAAATGCAAGGTCATGCCTTTTAACTTCCTGTACGAGGAAAAAAAAAAAATAATCAGAGAGACCGAGGACATCTCGCAAGCTAGGATGGATGTTATCAACCTAGCTAGCGATGCTAACTAGCCTAAAAGGGGAGCTAACGTAATATACGACGAATCAGTTATATGTGTTATAATTTTGCCTTGTTTATTACAAATAGGTGCCATATATGGTATTAATCGTCTCTACATAATCTCCTTTTTTTTTCAATGCAAAAAAGATTCAATTCTAATTTATGTTTTACTTTTAAGGTTTGCTTTTGACTCACTCTCGTATATATTATCCAGGTAATAAACTATTTTTGACCAAAGGCCACCATGCAGTAGGACTGAGGAAGGTGTGATGGAAAATGGGGAATTGTGAATTAAAAAAAAAACATCTGGACACATTGAGAGATGAGTTACGCATGTGCAGAAAGGATTTAACGCTGTACTTAAAGGCAAGTGCTTGTGAATAAAGGCAGGCCTTGGATGGTCTTGGATGTTTCTTTTCAAGACAAATCTGGCAATCTCAGAGGCGTGAATGCAAGTAATTTGAATCTGCATAATGCACATCCAGCGAATTGATTTAAACGGCTGCTTAGACCGTCTCTGAATGTGTGCAAATCTCCCCGGCATAAATATTGACATTTTGGATTTTGGATTACAGTCGTCGTCCCTGAATATGGCCCATAATCTGCTTGTTCAAGGGTACTACTGATTTGTCCTCTTGGAAATTCAAACAAATTCTCCTCACGACTATGAAATTGACATTAATTGCCATTTATACTAATGCTATATGGTTATTTATATGTGCGGCTCTATTTAATAGTTTATTCTAATTTAAATCGGCACAGACTGTAAGTAAGAGAGCTGTCATACCACGTAACATCCGTGTAATTCCTGTAACACTTTTCCAGTTACATCTTTACAGTTTTACTACCACAACTTACCAACCTCACTACTCAGCCCTCCTGCAGCGATACTCAGTAACATGGACCTGTGAGTGCATTCTTCTTACTAACTGTAACGCTAACGCAAACAGGGGCATCCAGGATACAGTCTGCTGAAACTTACCTGGGCCTGTTGGGTGCTACATAGCAGTTTATACATCTTAACTCAAAAGAATAGATTTACCAGACATCTTCTATCACATAGCTCTAGCCACACTAGCTTTTACAAATGCGCAGAAGCATTGTAAGCATCTGTGCTAATGTGTTCAAATGTACGCGACCTCTCAGTTTTCTTTGTTCTGCGTGATCAGTTAATCAATTGGAAATTGGCCATATTTTATTATATTCTATAACATCCTCTTATATTTTCCCAGCTTCGTAGACTTATATATGGAAGATGCTAATACTGAGCAAGAGGTCTGGTATGAGATGATCACAATACTCCGATTAACAGAGATCATTAAAAGCTGCTATACACGCCGTGCCAGCAACTAATCGCTCGTGTTCCATCCGTTCTTGGTGACTAATATTAATAACAGGGTTTCTTTTGTATGAACGTTTTATAAAGTAGATTTCGATAGAGGCTGTAAAATAAAAAAACAGCAACAACAACTGCTGTACCATGATGCATGAAAAATCTTTCACCAGATGTTTTCTTTGGACAGTTGACATGTACGAGTGTGGTGGATGGACAGATAGTTAGATGGATAGATGGAGAGGTAGAGGTTTCTCTGTAACCAGAACATAGTTCTAGTGGATAGTTATTTTTTAAACAAGAGCATTAAAGATGTAAAGTAGATTTGTGTAACTAATGGAGCAGCGCTTTGAACTTTGGGTGAGATTGAGTTTCATTACGAATTAGTAGCTTTTGTGCTAAACTAAAGGGGCAGACACCAAAAAAAAAGAAAAGAAAAGATTTTGGCTAATTGGCTACATTTGTGATGGAGAGAAATTTGTGTGAATTTTTTTCACGGAACTATTTCTTTAATATGCTGAGTTTTATAGGAATTAAAATGCATATCCGTTGGCTGTAGCGTTGCTGCCTCGTAGCTCCAGGGTCTGTAGTCCGATCCTGAGCTCTGTCAGGGTTACTGTCTGTGTGGACTTTTATACGCTCTCCCTGTGTCTGTGTGGGTTTACTCCAGGATCTACGGCCTCCACCCACCTCCTTACGACATGCTAGTATGTAAATTGGTGATTCTAACCTGCCCCTAGGTGTGAATGAGTGTGTGAATGCGTGTGTGAATGGCACCTTGTGTATTCCCACCTTACAGCATATGTTCCCGGGATACACTGCAACTCTAAAAAAATCGTAAAGCGGTTACTGAAATGACGATGACGATGACGATGCTGACAATGATGAGCAGATCAGTACAATCACTATATGTAGATAGTTATGAAGAGCGCTTATTCATAAGTCTGCAGTAATTAACTGCTTAGAATTGTATATTTTGCGTTACATTCGTAATTTATCGCTGATTATGCAACGTCCGGTTGAGTTATTGACATACAGATATCTCACTGCTGCTGTCCTTGATGCATTGTGCATTAATGCATGCCCCTTGTGCTGGCACTGAAGCTAATTCATTAATATTAATGCTTATTGCACACTGACAATATTTTCCGACCAACTGTTTTAACAGTAAAACGTATACTCAACTTAATGATTATAGATTTGAAACAATATCAAACTGGTTCAAAGGGAGACCATGATCTTACTGCAGAATCGCTATCGAGATGCATCTTTTTTTTTTTTTAAAAAAGCATTTGTTTTGGCACCCCATATTTATTATTCGTAGGAAGAAAATACATAGGACAAAGTAGTCTATGTTATTAATATATGTATATATTTTTTCTTTATTACAACCACATAATTATGGCAAAAACAGTTACAATTCAATCGATGATACGTAATTAAGTTAAGCATCACATTCATTACTTGGAGGCGATTGTTCAGTGCTTGATTTCTTGACATATTTATTTAAAAATAAATCTCACTGCTGCTGATTTGGCAGCATTTGTGCTCCCCTTGTGGTGGCACGAAAATGAGCTGCAGTGACCTACTTTCTTTATTCTTTTTTTTTTTTCTCCATGCAAAAACATACACGCAGGACAGCAAGACAACATGTTTTAACCTGCAGATTACCTTCAGATATTTCCACCAAAGCCTCCAGCAGCTATGTGCAAGCTTGTGGACTCTGTAAATTGACACTGATTACTTTGTGATTTAATGTGTGGCGTGAAATAAATGATTTATGTTGAAATACGTCGTGTGCTTGATCTGATTCTTCATTGCACATGACCCTGTACAGCTTGAAAAATGTTCTGGATGATTAAAAAAAAAATGAAAACAGATCTGCCTCTTAATAATCTTTTTTTAATGCAGTGTGATCTAATGAAATCACTCGATTGTCATGCTACATATCCCATGATGCTTTGCTTTAAAAATGACTACTCTGGGTTTGTTTTAAGTCATCCAATGTTTAGCAGCAATTAGTTTCATAAGGATTGTCTACCACAGTATTATAAATACTACAGTTTTATACATAGAGAGGTATCTATTTGTCTTGGCATCCCTTGTTTATAAAAAAAATGTGTTGTACTTAAAGAAATAATAATAATAATAATAATAATAATAATAATAATAATAATAATAATAATAATAATAATAATAANAATAATAAGTTTATTTTATATAGCGCCTTTCTGCAAACTCAAGGTCGCTTTACAAGCAGACAAAGAACAAAAAAATAGAAGTACTATATGTTTATATCATCATCATTAAAAGATAACTAGTATAGAGATATACATGGTATGGTCAAAAGTTTGTGGACATCTGACCATCACACTCATATGTGCTTGTTGAACTTTGCTATTGGGGCAGTCGTGGCCTAATGGTCTGAGAGTTGGACTTGTAACCCGAAGGTGAACCTGAAGGTCGTGGGTTCGA
>JAKKZN010000029.1:8251088-8264042 GCA_033441825.1 Pangasius elongatus
GTTTTGTAAACCGATAGAAAACAAGAGGGGCTGTGGTTGTGGTCTCTGGCTGGTATTATTAATTCATATCCTAAACAATTTCATAATTTTGTGCTTATTGAAATGTTCCTATGCTTCTGTCTCTCTATGTCTAGGAAAATGATGGACTCAGGTCAGTTAGATTTCTACCAGCACAGCACACTGTGTACCAACACCTGCCGCAGTACCAAATTCGACCTCCTGATCAACAACACGCGCTTCCCTCCTGACAGCAGTGTACTCAGTACTCCTTCATCATCCCAGGGTGAGACATTTACAAGCATCACAATCTGTAGGAGTCGAGCTTGTTAAACCCACCACACATTGCAAGTTGCAAGTAACAGATTCTTTAATCTAAACCCAATTTTTGGGAAAATATTTTCTATATCTTTCTCTTTACTTTCCAGGGCAGGTTGCTGTGGGTAATGGAGAGGAGGTTGTCATGATAGAAGAGAAGCCAGAGGAAGCGACGAGCTCTTTGGACTGGTGTACTTCTAGTGTAGAGGCTACAAAGAAAAAGGAAGTGGTGGAGATATCAGGTGAGATCCAGGCTACTTTTTTTTTTCTTTTACAAAAACATTTGTAAGGGATCTTATGATAAATTATTATGATTGCGTGGGTGCATTCTTTACCAGAGGAGACACTAAGCTTCTGGAAAGGCATAGCAGACGTCGGTCTCATGGGAGAAGTGGTCAGTAACATCCGTACAGAGCTGCTGGAGATGCTGAGAGGGGTACAGCTTCGCTCTGACCAGCCCAACCTACAAGATGTTGGTGAGCCACTTGGCCTAATCATGCTCAGCACTCAGTCAGTATCAAGGTTATTTTGACAAGGTGTTTCTGTTGTGCAGAAGTGGCAGTTCTGAGTAACCTCACTCAAGTATTTGGTCTGCTGGACTCCATTAAACGAATCCTGGCTGTTCGGCGACAAATGACTGACCTGGGACAGAAACAGGTCCTCAAAACACTAACCAGTGAGTAATGACTGAGACCTTGTTGTAGGAAACTTTCCCCATTTGCAAACATTATAGTGCTGAAATATTTACTTTGCCAAGTCTTTTCTCATAGTGGTGTCTTATCCAGAATTCACAATGGATGTGACATGTTAACGACACATCTGCATAGAATAAGCATAATCTAAGTAACCTTTTGTTCAGTCCATTCTGTATGCATTATTGACGCAACAGTGCAATTCATCTTTATTAGGGAAACTAGTGTCCAAATATACAACAATGTCCAGAGAGCTGAAGTTGAACCAACTGTAAATACATCACAGTCCACTTAAAAATATAACAGGAGGCATTGGGGCAGTGAACAAACAGAATGTTTGTGTTACTCATGTTGAAGTAATGAGAATCAGTACCACACAAATAGCCATTGTAGATTCTAATTTTAAAAATGAAAAAAGGTAAACTGTGTGATTTGATCGTAACTCAATGGAGTTACCCTTTACTAATGTGTATGATGTCCGGAGCATAAGAATGCAACAAAATGGATGGCGCCACAAGGTTCTGTTCTGTGACGTGCATGACTGAAAACCATTTCAGAAAAACATTTGGTATGAATTGGATATTATTTGGCCATACTTTTATTCTTTTAGCCAGAAGTGCTGGTGAACATCTGCACTGGGTTAGAAAATAGCTGCAGTTGATGATGGGCTGGTTTACCCGTTTGCAAGTAAAGCATTGGAGGTCAATAATATCAAACCACTGGTTACTGAGCACAGTGCAAAAATGTGTCTTCACACCCATGAACAGTATCAGACCCTGAATAATTATCATCCTCAACAGAGTACAGTACTGCAATTTTTTTTTCTCAGGGTAAACTATCAGTAGATTGAATGATTCTCATCCTCTGTATTAACAGACTGAGTGATTGTTATCATCAGTTGTTAATAGAATGAATGATTCTCATGATCAGTAGAGAGCAGTATTAGGATTTTACCCTTAGTAAAGGTCAACATCACACTTAGATGACTATCATCCTCAAGAGGGAGCAATATCAGCATTTGCCTTTTATAGGCTACGCATGTGAGGTCTCGGTCACAAGGTGCCACTTTTGTCTTTAGTACTTGGCTAATACTTGGCCCAGGTGGTCCTCCATTTAGTTGTGGAACCATTAACATTTTGGTAGAAACCTTTAGGCATCCCATCCAAGGTGTATATTCCTGCATTATGCCCTTGGGATAGGCTGCAGATCCACCATGACCCTGACCAGGATAAAATGTTTACTGAAGATGAATGCTGAAAATGAATGATATTACAGCTGTCTGTGTCTGTGTGTGTGTGTGTGTGTTAGATCTGGAACAGCAGCTGGAGGAGCAGAAGAAGCAGCAAGCTCAGAGCTGGTTGGTCTCGTCTTCGTCCTCCCCTCCTCCACCAAGGCGCGCTCCTAAACGGCCACGCCTACATCGGCCAGCCTCCGCCACAGTACTCCAGCCACTGACACTCCACTCACCCCAGTACACGCTCATCTCCCCCATCACCCTCTCCTCTGTATGCCAACCCATTACCTTGCCCGGCCTGGCACAGCCCCCTGGTGCGGTCACTGTCTTTACTCACGTGCCACAGCGCGACGGCAAGGCAGAGACCCTAACATTGGTGGGCACAATGGCTGCACAGGAGCCAGCGCAGTTGGGCACTGTGGAGCTTGGTGCAGTGGGAACAGTGGGCACGGTGGAACTGGGAGCAGCAGGCGCAGTGGAAATGGCAAACACGGTGTTGGTACAAGATCACGAGAGCCAAGCAATTGAGATCAACCTGCAGATGGGAGCAGAGACAGAGGGAGCAGCCAAGGACGAGGAAGAGAGGAGAAGGATGGAGGGAGGAGGGGTGGATGGAAGTGGAATAGTAGTGGGAGAAGGAGAGAAAGAGATGAAAGTTGAAATGGAAGAGCTGCATTTGGAAACCAACGGGCAGATTCACAACCTACAGATTTTAGTGGTAGAAGATGAGGAGCAAATGCAAGTTGAAGGCAAATCTGAATGATCCATGGACAACACTGCACCGCACACACACACTGAACCCTGAGGCATTTGTACTTGCATTTTTTTTGTACTACTTTCCTAAAAGAGGTCAGCACGGCCAAGTTCGAAAGTTGTGTAACTGCTTTTTGTATGAGCAACTTCAGTATTTCTTTATGAACTTTAGAGAATGCATGTGCATTTTGATATGCTTTTGTAGAAATGAGTACAGTATTTTTATTTTATTTTATTGTAAGGATCATAGATTCTATTGGGCACTTTCTTTAGCATGGTGCCAAAATGTTAGGAATTTCTATCACCTATGTTCAACTCTGTTACTCAAGCCAAGAGACACAACTGTAATTAAGAAACAAGACTTTGCTCTGTGTATCTTGATATAACGTAGTCTTATCTTGGTATATCTTGGACTGGACCAACAGCTGACATTGATGCAGACTTACAAGTGCCACACTTAAAGTGATGGTTGTACATAATTTCCCAATGATAATAACAATATACAACTAACCACCCAAAATGCAGAATTGTACCTGAAATCTAGAAATCACATGAACGATAATATAATTCTACTTTAAACTTAAATGTGAAAATATTAAACTTGAATATCTGCTATTTTACAAATGCTTTTATTTAAGAATAACATTACAGAACATTGTTGTTGGAAGCAAGTGTAGGAAGATTTGGGGCATGCAGTACTTTATTTTGGTTGAGAGAGATCATTCATTTTCAGCCCTGAAACAGTAAAACATTTCAGACACCAGACATGGCTTTGCTGATCAATTATATTTTTAGTATGTGGAAAGTTGAGTATGAGTATGAAGAATGTTGGATACATTTTTTTTTTAATTCAACATATTATTTTAATTGACTTTGTGTGCATTTGGCAGTATTTAAGAATGTGTTTTTGAGAATGTGAGTGAGAATGTGAGTGTGTGTGTATATATATAATCTCAGCACAACATGAAGAAATGTGTTAAAAATATTTTTAGATGTGATGGAGTGAGTACAAAATGCCTTGTACATTTTCCACAGTGATAAATGACAGGCTGTATGGTGTGAAATAGGTTTAGTAGTTCTTCTCTGGATTCCTGGTTTTGGATNTGGTTTTGGATAAAGGCCAAGCTCATAGATGGATTACACTGATTAAATCCGTAATCGTAACCTTCTGTTGGCACAGAAATAGGCAACTAATGGTTCACTAAATTGATAGTCAAGACGAATGGGCTTGCAAGAGTCTTCCTGTTTGCTCAGATTTCGTCTCTTGAATAACAAAAGTCTTGCATTAATGTATAATCTCCTCAGATCCAAATATTATGCAAATACTAATGCCTGAAGATTCGTCTGAAAGATTAAAAAACAAACAAACAAACAAAAAAAAACTACAGGGGCAGATTAGTCATAATCTTTGAAGCATCATGAATGAATTATAGGTTGGAGGTTTTTGTTTTATTTATGCTGTACATGAACTAACACTTTCATTTAGGATGTTTATGTGCAAGTAATTTACAGAGGAGTACTACTACTATAGTAGTCATACAGAGAGCCCATATAGAGACTCCATAACATCTTAAAAAGATTATTCAGTAAGTACAGTACAAATAAGAGGAAAGGGGTACTCTTGCCATGTGAGTCAGGAATGTAAGGAACGGACCTGCTCCTAACCATCTGATCCTGTTCTAACTACAACTGCGTCGTTTCCTTGTTTCACAGGAAATTTGTTTAACTGCTAACAGAGTAATTATCTGTAAAGTTATTAAATATGAACACAAGCCAATAAAGACCTACTGGTTAAAAGAACGACTTGGTTTGTGTTTAGTCTCACGTGAACAAGCACAACAACGTGCATACTTTGGCCAGTAGGGAGTGCTTGAGCCCCATCTTGAGTCTTGTTCATAGGTTTTTGTGGATATGTGAAAACAAGAGCCACTCAACAAATAGCAGGAAGACCTTAATCTTCCTGTCGCTGCACTTTTCTCCATTAAAAGCAGCCTGCCTTTTTAAACTGTCATGGTGTTTGAACTCTTTGATGCCAGCCTTTTTTAGTCAGCCGGCATAACAGCTGAAGGATCCTGTTAGCCTGCAGAAAAGTGAAGCCATAACTGCAGTCAGTGCCTGAGTGTCTCTTTGTTGCATTATATTTAGTGTTAACCTCTTGGCAAAGGGGGTTTTGGGCTAAAGTAGCCTCATACTTAGCATTATTCGTGATGATGGCAGTCTTCACAAGAGGTCCTGCACTCTAAGCCATCGCTAGCCATTGCTTACTAGTACTGAATACAAGAAAAAGTATGCAGTATTTTAGTTTTTCACTGTAAATTATAATGTTTTGCTAGTGGCACAGGGCTAACAAAATGAGGATGGGGTCTGAAGCTGAAGTAGTTACTGAAAGCACTGTATAATAGATGTTTCATGTATTCATCTGCATTATCCAGGTCAGAATTGCGATTTAGAGCCAATCCTGGGAACACAAGGTGCAAGGCAGGAATACACCCTTTCCATTGCAGAGCTAATAACGTAGAAGGTGTCCCAAAAGTCTCCATACATAGTGGACTATGTACGCCAGCACCACATCGGTTGTGCTTTCGTCAGTGGATGTTCCTGGACGTCTACTTCTCAGTTGGTCCACAATACTTCCAGGCTTTTTTAATTTGATAGTAAGTTTGGCAGCAGTGTCGTGTGTGATGTGCTTGCGCTGTTTCTTGTTAAATTCCATCCCAGCCTTGTGACAGCTTCCCGATCCTGCCATCCCGATCCTGTTCTTCTTTTGTCTAAGGCATTCTTAAAGGCTATCTGGAAATAAAGATATAATATAATCTAAGTATGAATTTCCCTTATGCATGGAGACTTTTGGGACGCCCTGTAGTATGTGGTGAATGTACTGTATTTCCAACTACCTTTTTTGGTTCCAGTGTAAATACAACTGATCAAATGGCACCACAGAATACAAAGAAAAGCTTGATAAACTAATGGCCAAAAAGGAACTGTCTGTTGTTTTGATCTTATTTTTTTTTATTTCAAAGATTACCAGTTGAACCAGTCATGTAGTCTGTAAAGAACAGGCTAATCATTTTGTTAAGAATGTTACTGAGGCTAAAGGTCATAACCTCAGTAACATTTTTAAGGCTTTTTTCTTCCCTAAAGACTGCCTTTTACATCAGGTTTAGGTTAGGACCAAAATGATGCTAAGTAAAGTTTAGTTTCTTGGTAGAAGAATGGATTTATTGAGTGTGAAATAAGACTGCTGCAATTTAAATGGTTTGTTAAAAAGCAGATGCAAGCTGCATGGGCTTTTCATATCCATTCTTCACCCTTGAATGAATCCTCTTTAAACCACCTTATTATGCACTGCTGCTCTGTCTAATACACTTGTACCAGTGCCAGACAACTATCATGTTAGCGTCAACGCTGTGTTCAGAGTAGTGCACTCAAATATTATCTGGTTTGCTGTGGCTTGGGGTGGTCTCTTTCTCTTAAGAGACAGGGTATAGGGTGACTGTAGCAACTGATGCTCTACTGTCAATAACTTTACCTACATACAGCACTTACGGTAAAAGTAAACATTAGCGTAACGTTGTATTCGGTGAGTGTAACACTTTGTTCAAAAGAAATAACTTTGCAGCTTTCCAGCTTGCTCACTGCTTTTTGCTTTGCTCTGCTCTACGTGGGACAACTGGGCTTGGGTGTGCCACATTAGTCAATAAACCCTGTAGCACATCCCCAAACACCTCCCTCCCACTGTAGACCCACGCTAAACTACACGCTACTGCTATAGGCAAGTTGAGACCAGTGGTGGCACAAATGACTGAAAGGTTGTAAGTTTGAATACCTGTACCTCCAAGCTGCCACTCTTGGGGTCCTTGAGGAAGGCATTTAACCCTCACTGACCTGCCCAGCTAAATTGTAATTTGCTTTAGAAAGAGTCTACCAAATGAATAAACAAGTCCATATACTGCCTGCTATTCCTCTTGTCAAATCAGGTACTCTTTAGCAATGCTGGTCAACAATTAGTCAATAGAAGGCACTTTTTCTCAATAACTTACAATGTTCACGGTGTGTGTGTGTGTGTGTGTGTGTGTGTGTGTGTGTGTGTGTGTGCACTTGGATGGGTTAAATGCAGAGCACAAATTCCGAGTATGGGTCACCATACTTGGCCACAAGTCACTTCACTTCACTGGGCTTATTTTCCAGTTCTAAAGTCTTATTCATAGATATATTCAAAAGTATGTGGACAGCTGACCCATCACAGCCTTGTTCTACTTCTACTTCTTGTTCTGCTTCTACTGTTTGGCATCTACCCAAAATGCACGAGCGCATCAGGCTTATCAGTATAACCCTTCAGATCATGTGGTGATTTCACTTAGTATATTTCTTCATCCTCATCCTCCTGACATTACTTTCTGGCTACACCACTGTCAGCCATGCACATCGTGTTTTGGGTTGGGTTTTGGTTAAATATGGATAGAGACAGATTGTGTTTCAGACTTACTGAAGTGATTCTGTTGACTGGAATTACAGCTCTTTATATGTGTATTGGGTGCAATTACACCCCCAACCGTACGTATGTAAATAATCCCTGTTTGAATATAATTCTGTAAATCAAGACACATAAAACAGCCAGGAGTCAAATATGCACTTGGGGCACTTGGCATTTCCTTTAACCTTATTTAGAGAGAGAGTGTTAAACTACTGTATGTCTTTATTATGGAGCCTACAGAGTGATCGCAGGGTTTAGGGTGCAGATATTTTTAATGACCGCTCATGATCTGTGCTTCTCACTGCATTTGTGTTTGACTTGCATCGGTCTTGGCTGACCTGTTTCACTTTCTGACTGAGAACATTAACATTAATATATATATATATATATGTTTATATTTATATACATGTATTCTATTCCCATATAATTCCCAAGCTTATTTTAGTCTAAGATCAGCTTAAGGCTTCAGGGAAATCAATCCGGTGTCTTGTGCTGGTAAGAAGCGGTTCAGATGCATCCTTCTAAGCCATGGACTACAATGTATTGTCTGCAGCTATTTTTGTATCACCTCATTGCAGGGACAGATAGCTTGAGAATGTTGCCTGAAGGAGACAGCATTTGCAGCATTGTGAACTCAGTATGTCATGCTGAAGACAGCAGTTTATTCAGGCCTTCTGGAGTAGAACCCTGTGATTGAAACATTCTGCACGGTGATGAGACTCAAGTGGGCTTCTTCCAAGTTTCAATGATAGGTCTGACTTTGCCTTGGATGTTCCATGATAGAGAAAATGAGTGCAGAAGAAGAAAGAAAGAAAGGACAGAGTAGAGAGAAGGGACTGCTTTAGATTACAAAGATAGAGAACTGGAGGGAAAGAAAAGAAATGCAGATTGCCATCTTTGTCTGTTGAGCTTTAGCCTGTCCAGAGCACAGAATGTGCAGTACGAGTGTGCTCCAAGCTCTGTGGTCTTTTTGTTTCCTCCTCCTAGTTTCCTCTGAAAAATCCTCAAATGTAATATGACTGGTTCTGAGAGTGAGACTCTGGGATTACAAGAAAATGTTGCTCATAACCTTGCAGGACCATGTCGCTTGTGGACAGTTTATGTTTTGATTAAATGCCATGATGCAGAGCGCCTAGAGCAGAGAAGATTAAAGCCCAGCAGTGACAGCTTGGTGGTGTTGGGGCTTGAGCTCATGATCTTCTGATCTAGAAAATATTATATATAAATGTTCCTTGTTTGTTTCCATGTTGGCTAAAGTGCCCTGTAATATTAAATATTCCGAATCGTGTACCTTTGATACCTGTGCACTGACCTACTGATGATGCGTTTCCTATATATACATAATATGCAATGAATGATTCAATTAAAAGGTTTCATATATTAAAAATGTGTTTCATATGCTAATGCAATGACTTTTTTTTTTGGTCCATGGTGATTGCACAGGGATCCTATCTACTGTAAGTGTGTTGCTCTGAACGAGTCTGATACTAATTAGATTTTCACATTTATTTAATGTCCCATCTAATGTCCCTGCTGTATAATAATACCCCAGTTGTAGATTGTACATTGTCCACAGACAACACTATTATAATTAGCTGAGGCTATAACATATTACCTAATTACATTTAGGATTAGAGAAACATGGCCTGATCTTTTACCAGTCAGTAACTGTCTAGTTTCAGCGAGCCTGTGTCCACTGTAGCATCAGACTCCTTTTCTTGGATGACAGGAGTGGACCTCTAGACTGTTGTTTATGAAAATCAAAGGAGATCAGCAGTTTCTGAAACTAGCCTCTTCTGGCACCAACAACCATGCTACAGTCAAAGTGACTGAGATCCCATTTTTTCATCATTCTGATGTTTGATGTGAACATTAGCTGAAGCTCTTGACTTGTAATCTCCATGATTGTATGCATTGTGCTGCTGCTACGTGATTGGCTGCTTGGATAATTGAATAAATGAGCAGGTCTTCCTATTAATGTGGCTGGTGAGTGTATATTTAAACCAACACAACTCTGATGCCAATCTGCTGTCTACTTTCAGCATTTGCTATTTTCCAGCTTACCTCCAAATCAGCTGACATTGTGTTAGCTGGGGCCAGGAGGAGCGTGCCACATGTTTGCTATGTGCCATTTCAGTTTGAAAATATTATTACTAAAGAATACAGTATAATGTAAAGCTTTATTTCTCACCTGCCTCTGCAGTTCCTCTCAGGCTTATATTTCATAACAGCACATGAATATTATTTTTCCCCCCCATGATTCTGCCATGTGACAGAATTGAAATCTGGGCATTGTGAAAAGATAAATGGAGAAGAAAAGCCTGTTCTAGTTTTCCAACTGGTTAGCTTCCATAATGAGCAGCATGACTCATAAAAGCTTTGTGCTTTATTTCAGTGATTTTTCACTCGTCGGTGCCACCAGAGTCAGTCAGTAATAAACCTCCTGTGTATTGAAGTGCTAGCTGTATTTAAAAGTGAATTCATATTACTGAATGCAAGTAGTGACTATAATGGTACTGACTCTACTGTGATGTTTTTGTATTAGCACAGGGGCTAAACCTGGGCTTGGGTTACTCTCTGTGCTGAGTTACTGTACATGGTTTCCCTGTGTCCATTTGGGTTTTCTAGTCTAAATAGGCTCTAGATCCACCATGACCCTGACCAGAATAGATCAGTTATTGAAGAGGAATGAATGGAAGTGCCCCTTCCCTCTAAACTGCACTAGACCGTATACTAATGTACTTATGGTCCACTTAGTACCTTTACACTACCTCAGTAACTGATGTTGCACTGACACTTTACACACTTACCATTCATCTTAACTGTATTTGTACATTATCATCATTGTACATTCATCATTTTGTACATTATATATACATTTGTATGACATGTATGACATTGTACTGTATATAAAAAAGATTTAAAAAGATTATATACATATATTAGAATATATATATAATATTTTTTATCTCTGTTTCTATGCTCATTTACACTATTATTAAGCACTTTCTGGTAGATGCTAAATGGTATTTCGCTGTATATCTATCTATCTATCTATCTATCTATCTATCTATCTATCTATCTATCTATGATGGGTAAAGTGAACACATTCTAAAATCCAACTCCACCACACTTTGTAGAGAAGCAAACTTTCAATCTTAATTCATTTTAATCCTAGTTTTGTAGGCTAGCAAAAGTATGTGTTAGCAAAAGTCTTAATGTTTGTATGTAAAAAAAACCCTGCTCTTACTTACTATTTTATCATCAAGAAGAATGAAGTGTGCCATTATAAACAGACAAGCGTTGTAAATGAAAAGTTAGCATGGCAGCGCTAGTATGTTTGTGTATGTGTGCTCATGTGGGCCCAAGGCAGAACGTTCAAGAAGCTGCACACCCGAAAGAGTCTAAGAGGGAAAGCTCAGGCCAAATATTCAAAAATGATCCTTGCTTGCAGGTATTTAGGCAGGTGGACGAAAGCCATAGGTGCACCTTTTTCCTGCTGAGAAATGAACCTCTCCTCCAGAGGGCTAAATTAAATTTTCTGATTTTTCAGCCTCATTGACATATCCTCCCCTTCCTTCTCCTCCCTGCCTCTCTTTTCCTACTGAAAGAGGATGAGCAGGTGCTGCATCTGGCACAATGGAGCCATAATGAGTCAGATTGGAATAGTGAGTGCTATTCTTTGCTCATCACCACTCCATTCACCCCATCCATGTAGCAATTTCTCACTCTTGCATTACATGTATGGGAAAGGAAAATAAATCAGGGGAAGAAGAAAAGTTGGTTGCATTGCTGAAGCCGGAACTCTATTTGATGCTCCTGCATAAGTGAAAAGCAGCATGAATGAAATTTGAAGGAGCAACGCTCTCAATGTCTCGTGTTCTTGTTCTCATATTCTTTGAAAGATTAATTGAATCTTTTTACTTCATTATGTCTGAAGCACTAAGTGTTCTAATTAACCTTTTATCGATCTCTGACTAATCCCTCGGCTCTACTTCCTTGCTACCCGAACACCAGGGCAGTTTCCTTCTGAGGTAACAGAGTATTACTCATTCCTTCAATAAATAAGTCATCACCTTGTGGCTGTGACACAACCTGGGTCACCTAAAAATGGTCCCTGTTACATCACGCTACTCCTCTTCCCTTTTCTCATCATTGAGGTGGGCTCAAAGATGCTGAGTATAGTGCTCTAATGCATTGTTATGTGACAATAAGTCTAACTTTGCATCATCAAAATAGCACCAGGGGTGAGGGTAATTCTAGTATTAACTCATTTCTATTTTCACCACAGCTGACTGTATTGCTGAAACAGAAGCATGGCCTCCTCAGATGCACAGAAGCAGAAGGCACTAGATCGTCACACTAGATTTCGAGGCAACAGCCTACCTTTAGGCGCTCTTGTCTGCCATTACTAAAGTTCTTGACTCTGCTCAGTGACTCGAGATAATTGAGTCCAGTGAAATGATGGACCAAACTTGAAGCACATATCGAAACACTGGAACTCTCCACCAAATGAACCTGAATGAGACTCATCGATCTCAGGGCAAGAAGTAGCCAATACTGATCTGTTCACAGTAATTTTCTCTAAAACTGCAGAGTCATTCTCAGACGAAAGTTTGTGGAAACCTGATCATCACACCCATATATGATTTTTAAACATCTCATTCCAGATTTAGTTCCCCTTTGCTATTATAATAACGTCCACTCTTCTGGGAAGGCTTTCCACTAGATTTTGGAATGTTGCTGTGGGGATTGGTGTCATGCTGGACCATGTTTGTGCCCCTTAGTTCCAGTGAAAGGAAATTGTAATACTATAGCATACAAAGGCATCATATACAATTGCATACTTCTAACTTTGTGGAGCAGTTTGGGAAAGAACCACATATGGGTGTGATGGTCAGGCGTCCACATACTTTTGCCCAAATAGTGTGTCTAGCCAAAACATTATTCCTATGATGTGATGGCTGGAATTATGCAGGAAAGAGCTGCTGAGCTGCTGTGCATCCAAGAACAATTAAAAATAAATGGGTTGTGTCAGATCATAGAGTGATCAGAGCAGAGTCATTATATCTGAATATACACAACTGCTTACTGTTCATTGTTGACCACCATCACACACAAGGGCAAGAGTCCTATGACCTAACTAGGAAGCCTTAATTTCTTCTGCCATTCTGTCCAATATCTTCTAATATGTTCTGCCAATTGCTGTATTGAGAATGGCACGAGGATGAGCATACACAGCGGGGACCTTTTAGAAGCTACCAACATTCAATTCAATCTTATTTGTATAGCACTTTTAACAGTGGACATTGTCACAAAGCAGCTTTACAGAAATATATAAATATAGTTTATCCCTACTCGGCAAGGAAACAAGCAAAAGTGAATACTCCAGTGGTTCTGAAGGAAACCGCCCTAGCCACACTTACATATGTAACCTTCCATTTTAACTTAGCCTTCACACCACCTTCACCACTTTTTAACTGAAT
>JAKKZN010000029.1:8452765-8464385 GCA_033441825.1 Pangasius elongatus
GCAAGTGTTGAGGATGCAGAAGATAGGGATAGGTGGAGAGTGATGATTCGCTGTGGAGACGCCTGAAGGGAAAAGCCGAAAGAAGAAGAAGAAGAAGAAGAAGAAGAAGAAGAAGAAGAAGATTGCTGCCATGGACAAAAATCCCACATCGTAAAAGTATTGTGTGTGTGTGTATCGTGAGATCAGTAGTCATGCACTGGCAGTTGATTTAGTGCCAACGTTATGACATTGTGACCAATTTTCGATTAAATCCTCTGAGAACGGCCGCTGCTACGAGGCTACAACATGCTAATGGACAGAAAAAAACATCCTTGTTACCTCTAGCTCACTTTAAAGAATGTTTCTCTGTACCATTTTCTTTATGAGCCTGGATCACACTGATTAATGACGTAAACAGAAAGTCTACCGTTAGAGGTCATTCTTCATCGTAGAATCTGTAACAGTGTGACAAGTAATAATCTTAAGCGTTTGCTGAAATTGCACTGTGTAAAACTGGCTTTCGCTGAGGACCTTTTTTAAAACATCAAGTGTACGAGCATTTCAGAAAAAATACTTATTTTCACAGAGATTTTTTTCATATTCTTTTAAAACTCAATCTGATGAAACATCTTGACAATACATGCACCATACGTACTTATGCTGGCCCAAGGATTCCGCTTACAAATTGTCTTCCATTTTTCACACATAGTTCATGCTTGTGTCCATGAGTAAGCACAGTGATTTTGTTTGCCCCTTTGATACCTGCTTACTTCCACTTCACTTATTCCAACCTAATTTGGAAGTGCATCACAGAAGCCCTTGAGCTTAATGTAAAAGCCCCATGTACCCTGTAGTGTTTCTTATGAAATCAAGTCAATACACTGGTTAGAGTCACACAGACTTGAACAAAAATAACCAGGTGGCGCACATAATCAGTCGAGCAAATGAGGCCTTATTCTGGTTCATGGTCAGAGTTTAAAATCTGCCAATTTTTCAAGTGCCACTTTGTTGTGATTAAATGCTTTCGTGACTCAACCTTACCTCAGAGCATAAATAAATGTTCCTTAAATTATAAAATAAAGGTAAAGTAATTATCTCTAAGTACTTTAGCGTGGCGCGCACACACAAACAAATACATACGCAGACACACAGACAGACAAAATCACACACACACACACACATACCCAAAAGTGGCATAAAATATACACACAGGGAAAAGCTGTCAGAACAAACCCCTTGTGGATGTGCTGGCTGAAGAAAGATGTCATAATATAGTCTACATTCTTTTCTCTAAGCTTCACGTTAAAAGCTATGATCCAGTTTTCATTGCCTGCACAATCTCTCTGGACACACTGTCTTCTTAAATGCTTAAGAACACATTTGGTTGATCTGCTATTAGTTTTTTGGATGTATTATTCTGTTCTTTATGGAAATAGTTTGGTGAGAAATCAAATTTACACAATTTTCCAATTAATGGTGCCAATCAAGCCAACCATGTTTGATGACTGACATCTGATTTGATAGTTTTGCACTTGATGTACCAGTATGATGCACAATAGCTCACAGATAACGAAGTCTTGCCTAAAATCAATTAGATACTATTAGATGTATTGGCAGCTCTAATTTGTCCCTATGTGTGAACAAGTGTGTGAAGGTGTTGATGCCCTGTGATGGACTGGCATCCAATACAGGGTGTATTCCTACTTCATGCCCAGTGCTCCCTGGAAAGGCTCTAGATCCACCATGACACTGACCAAAAATATAAAAGATAAATATTCACATACTTGCTTCACCCACCATTATTAAGCTTTGTAATTCATCCATCCATCCATGCCCTGTGCCATACTGCTTATCCTACACAGGGTTGTGGGGTAGCCTGGAACCTATCCCATGGGACTCAGGGCATAAGGTGGAAAACACCCTGGACAGGGTGCCAACCTATCGCTGGGCACAATTACACACACACACACACACACTACGGACAATTTGGAAATGCCAATTAGCCTACAGCGCATGTCTTTGGTCTGGGGAAGGAAACGAGAGTACCCTGAGGAAACCCCCGAAGCACAGGGAGAACATACAAACTCCATGCACACAGGGTGGAGGCAGGATTTGAATACCCAACCATGGAGGTGCAAGGCAACAGTGCTAACCACTAAGCCACCATGCCCCCTAAGCTCATTTGTAAGTGAATATTTTTTGTAAAACAGCTAGGATAGTCTGCAAATACAAATTCAAATTCATCCTCTGCATGCTTACTTGTTCATTTTCTGGTCATATTCTGCCTTCAGAAAGAGGTGGGGCCTTCGAGGCAGAAAAGCAATTACAGTTGTCAGAGTTGGCTGCCCATGTCCAGCTGCATAGTGTAATACAGGAAGTGCTTCTTAAAGCATGCTGCCATGTCTATATATATATATTTCCTTAGGAATTGGATGTGGTTTGCGGCATCTGTTTAAAAAAATTTGGGGAGATAGATTTCAATCTCTTGTTAACATTATTAGCCTGAAAAGTAATGAAAAAAAAAAAAAAAAACACTGGACGCCAAACATGGCTTGGTTGATTGATGGATTAAATAGAAAATAAAGGAGTTGGGAATTACTTTCCAATTTAACCTATATTACTTCTCCTTTCACTTGTTTCTTCTTTATCTAGTCCCACCCACCCCAATAGCCCCACCCCAACTGCTGAGGTCAGGCTCCACCTACCTGATCATTCAACTGAACACAAACTCTATAGTGGGAGATGGGCCGGTGATTCGTCGGGAGATAGTGTACAGAGCCAGCCATTCTCCTTGGTCAGAGACTCACGGCGTCAGCTCTCTCACCTACAAAGTCTGGCATCTGGAACCAGACACTGAGTACCGTATCAGCGTTCTCCTCACCCGACCTGGTGAGGGGGGAACTGGACCACCTGGACCGCCTCTGATCAGCAGAACTAAGTGTGCTGGTGAGTAAGAACCTAAATGGGAAGATGATTTCTTATAATGTGGAAACAGGAAAATGTGTATACTGTGCATACAGACGTATAAAAGTGCAGACTTTATATACAATGTAATAAACACAATAAATGCAATCCAAAGTCCTCCTACCAACATTATATGGTGAAGTGTTCTGATCCCGGCTTATTCCAGCCAGGTGTCAGTTGACTGCAGACCTGGGCACTTTTGGTATGTACTGTATGTTTTGTTCTGTGCAATGGGTTTCAGACAGTTGGCTCCATGTTGCTCTTGTTGATGGAGAGCTGGCCCACTTTGCTCTGACCCCTCAGCTCTTTGTTTGTCCTCTGGTGCAGTCATGCATTGCGCATGCTGATCGCTCCTTGCTCTGTTACTTCTGCTTGTACACGCCAACGATATTTTCTAATGAACATAGTCAGAACTATTTACTAAAATCAAAACAAATGAGTGATTTAAACCCAACCATCCCAGTACCTTTTTTGTACATTTGACGGATTCATGCTGTCAGGTCGCTGTTGTTGCTGGGAAGTTGTGGCAGCGGTATCTTGCCCTGTCTTGTAGTGGATATTAGTGAATAGCTTCTGTGATGGACGACTGAGAAGCGAAAGGATCTAATTCCCCATTCCCAATACAATTAGCCACACATACTTATTAGGGTAGTTATATTGGTGCCTATACTGGCATTAGAAGTAATTTAACTCTCTTACATAACGGTTACTTATCGTTACATAAAAACCAAACCAACAGAAAATTGTAACACTTCATTTTTTTAGTGATGAGTAGCTGGAAGGATGTCATCTGGCTGGAGGATGTTAGTTGCACAAACAAGAGTTTCATTCCTGTTGGGGAATTACTACAGCAATGGTTAATGATGCACTGTGAAATATGCACTTGATATATGTGCAGGATCCAGGCTGTGTACTTACTCTAATTATGCATGGGCTGTTATCCAGCTTTAGCTTGAGCTGAATGTGGCTAAAGTGGAATGTAGCCACTGATGCAGACCCAGAGCTACGATTAGCCTTTATCTCTATGAAGTTTAGTTCTGCTCCTCTGGTGTCCTATGGTCACCTTCTGGTAGAGCTGTCTCAGACACGTCCCATTATACAGAGACGCCGGGACAGACCCGGGACCTGCATGAGAGATTATGTCGCACATTTGATTTGGGAACATCTCAGGATCTCCCAGGAGGAGCAGGAATCTGTGTCTAGGAGGACTGGATTGAACTTCTCAGCCAGCTGCTACTGCGACACCCACCAGGAAGAGTGGAGTGCAGGAATAAATGAAAACAAAGACCCTTTAATATGATGCGCAATTACTATACAATGATCAGTAATGCACTGTAATACTTCATATATTTAAAATGTATATCTATTCCAGTCAAGTTTTTCCCAATTTGCCAATGGAATAATCGGAATACAGTAGCTAAAGCCTTAACACATTAATGCTTTAGATGATAGTTAAAGGGTCAATGATCATTGCATTAGATGGTGTCTAGATAGTATCAATATATAATACAAACTGGTTTTATTTTAATGATACGTGAAACTTGTTTAATATGAAAACCATATGATAGATCTCAGACCAGTTAGTCAGCCAATGAGCAAGATGAAACACTCTATGAGCTATAATGCAGCACACACTACAATTAATATAATTATACATAATTATTCAACATAAACAAGAATGGACTGGATGCAACATGCTGAAACTATACTGCGCTAAATTTGTTAGTGATGTGGCAGCACAGTGGCACAGTAGGTAGCGTTGCCACCTCACAACTCCAGGGTTGCCGGTTCATCCTGAGTTTAGGTCTGTGTGAAGTTTCGCATGTTCTCTCTGGGTCCTCAGGGTCCTACAGTTTTCTCCAATTGCCCAGAAAACCCTGAGTGTGAGCATGGCGTGTTGCGATGGACTTTCGTCTCGTCAAGATCGTATTCCACCTCAGCACTCGCCAGGATAAATAGATTACTGAAAAACAGGAACGAATGAATCGATTAGCAAAACAGCTAAACTAGAATTATGTAGAAAATGCTAAACATAATGTGATTAGATTATACATTCGTGGAATTCTGAACGAGCACATCTTGCNAATTCTCTCCGCTTGCCCCTCTGACACACACTTTGCCCCTGTTTCCTTTTACTGTAGCAACCACATAGCTCACAGCTGAGCTGCAGCTTCATAGACTAGACTATCTGCACCGTGTCTTTATCATGTCCTGCATGAAATGAAGAAAAATGAAGAAGACCCCCTTCTTCTACCTCCATCTGCACACTATAACGTTAGTGTTAATGACGCCATTTGATGCTGTCTCCTCTCCTGTTTTGAGATAGCTGCTTCTTGATGGTTCCTCAGTAGAATGAGTGAGCATGCTGCGAGTCTCTCACATGGGAGACTTTCAGAATATAGATGGTGGTGAGACAGTGAGGAGCTTGGAGTAAGGGAATGACACAGACACCATATTGTAATTTCTCATCTACTGTTTTTTTTTTTTTTTTTTTTTGGTCAAATACTGTGTCCATATGCTGAGTCGTTTATCAAACTTGAGCTTTTGCAAAAAATATCCTGCAGCGCCCCACAAGAATAGACGAACTTTTTCACATTTGTCCTGTGAGGTGGCACTGTGGAATGTTGAACTTTAAGCACTTGCTCAGAAGCTCAAATTGGTTTCAGGACATGATTCTGGTTTCTTATGGAACTCTGTTCAGCACCGCTTCATCTGTGATCCAGTACGATTCCTTGGAAGGAGCACGATATATTCCTGTGACTGTATTAATTCCGATGAAGGTCATGATTTCCTCCATAGCATGCGCTGGCTGCAGCTCTGGAGGCAGAGGAATTTCCATTGTGCAAACTGGAGTTCAAAAAAAAAAAAAATTAAAACAATTTGGGCAACCAATGTTGCAAGGATGAATGACAGGACTGAATCCAGTGCAGCATTATCTCATCTGTCTAGGCCTCTCTTTCATGACCCTCTAAATATGGAGGCATTTTTTTGTGCATAATTTGCCAATAAATAGCATAAGTTCCACAAAAATAAAACAAGATCCACAAATAACCAATAAGGATAGACGCTCTTTCGGCTGCTCCCGTTAGGGGTCGCCACAGCAGATCGTTGGTCCGCATATTTGATTTGGCACAGTTTTTTTACGCCGGATGCCCTTCCTGACGCAACCCTCCCCAATTTTTCTGGGCTTGGGACCGGCACTGAGAGCACACTGTTGCACGCACCGCAGTAGCTGGGGTTGGTTCCCTGGCCGGGAATCGAACCCGGGCCACAGTGCTGAGAGTGCTGTGGCCTAACCACTAGCCCACCAGGGACTCTCGCAAATAACCAATAAGGGAATTTAGGAATGCACAGCCTCACTCACTGTTCCATTTATTTGTCCAATCAGCTGCTTTTATTTGTAGATCGCTCCGTACGCATTTACGCAGCACATGGCATTTGTGAAGTGGGCTGTATTTATTTGTGTATTACTAAAACATTGTGTAGTTTAGTCCATGAATGTGTTTTTTTTTCCAATGGGTCTCAGATAGCAAGGCAGTTTTTTACTAATGCTCCTATTGCTCCAACCTATAAATAGGCAAAAATGACGTTTGTGTCATGGTGTCATGGTGTCATGCTGTCATGCTGTCATGCTGTCATGCTGTCTAGCTTGAATGAGGTGCTGTAATAGTCAGCAGTCTCGGTGTGTGTGTGTGTGTGTGTGTGTGTCATAAAACATACAGCTCATCAAAAAGAAAGTCTCCTGAAGGCTGCCAATTTAGCGTGTTCATCACATTAAAGTATGATTTAGCTGTACAAAACTAGTTGATTATAATCGAAAGACACTTTTTTTTCTATCAGAAATGACACTTATGGCCATTTTAGTGAAATTCAGAGGACGCTGTGAGGTCTAGAGGGTAACTGTGCACCTCGATGTAATATAGATACAGGCTGATGGCAGCTCTAAGTCTGTACATTGGACTCTATTCTGCTTCTGCCGCATTAGACTGCTGACAATGACAGCAGCTGCCGTCAGCGCCTAAAGCTGGCACATATACAGAATAAAGTATTAAAGTACATTATTAATCCCTGCTGTAATAATCTCACTTTGGAAATGCGACGTGTTTTATATGAGCAGCCTTTAGGCTCTGTATTCGGTTTTGGCTGGATAGTAGCCCGTGCTGGAGAAATCCCTCAACAGGAATGTAACACTCGTTTGTACAAGGCACAAAAGCATAAAAGAAAAAAGCTTTATTCATTGTGTCAATAAAAAAAAGATGTATAATACCTACTAGCTTGTATTAGACCCTGATTGAAATAAGCTAGTTCCTGCAGTTGCTTCTTCATCAATCACCTGGCGTCAAACTGGTAAATTGTCAGGCCAAACTGGTAAATTGTCAGGTCAAACTGGTAAATTGTCAGATCAAACTGGTAAATTGTAGATTGGTAGATTGGTAGATTGGTAGATTGGAGATTGGTAGATTGGAGATTGGTAGATTGGTAGATTGCTTCATTTCATTGGTAGATTGCTTCACTAGGAGATTGGTAGATTGCTTCATTTCCTTCTCAGATTATCCTGATAGTGTATATTAACAGCAGGGGAGAAAATGGATAGGATTTTTTTTATAGCATTTGGCAGACGCCCTTATCCAGAGCAACTTACAGTCATCTCATTTACACGACTGAGCAGTTGAGGGTTAAGGGCCTTGCTCAAGGGCCCAGCTGTGGCAGCTCTGGGATTTAACCTCTCAACCTTCCCATCAGAAGTCCAACATCTTAACCACTGAGCTACCACTTCCCATTTTGCTCCTATGTGGTAGCATTGAATTTGCTGGATTTATTTTTTTTAAATGACATTATTGTATGATCATATTATCATATTATTATATTGGCTTTAAAAAAGTAGCTTGAATACTTACTGTATGTACCCTAAAAATGATATATTTTGATAATTAACCAAAATAATATTAAAACCAAAACAAAATTTGCATCTAAATATTTGATGTAATCTTATTTGGAGCATATGCTCTAGCGGCTTTGAAACTAAGTCGAGTGGCTCTTATGATATGAATCATGATATGAATCTCATGCAGGAAGGAGCCGTTGGGCAGCTGTAAAGCTCTTGGAAGATAAGACAGAGATATAACATTTCCGATAATGTTCAGTTTTACTGAATTAATAGTCTCGATTAAATGTGTCCAGACACAAATGAGCTACCTCAGATTTGCAGATTAAGCCTATTTCTACGCCGTAAGCAACACTGCACATGCGGCATGTGGCAACTGTTCCATGCTACTTTTCATTTTACACCAGACGCTCATCGGTTTAGTAAATCTAAATGTAAATATCTGACTGGCCATCAGATAATTATAGATATGCATTCCCACTGTGATCACATAGTTCATTAATCCGATGCGATTTTCGCTTCTAAACTCTGTCGCTGTTATGACTTGACGGAGTTTGAATGCCGCAGAACGCCACGTTTCAGCAGGCCTACAGGCTGAAATACTGATATTGGATATTGATTTAGAAATTAAATAAAGCAGCAAGTAAAAATAAATAAAATCCACAGAACCAATCAGTACAGATTTATTTTATGAACCTAATAAAGACTGTTGAAATATTAGCCTCATTGTTTATATGTCTGCAAAAATATCGTAGCTAATAATAATATTGGGGTTTGAATTAAAATCAATTGTAAATTCAAGTGTCCAGTCAAATCTGACTTACAGAAATTAAAGGCAAAAATAAGTGTTAGGCTGCAGGGGGTATTTATTTTTGCTAGCATGGATTGGGGCGTCTCAGAGGGAAGCGTCAGTGCAAATCAATATAAAGTTATTCTGACTGATCACCTCTATCCTGTGATGAAGCATTTCTATCCTGATGGGGAGTGGTCTCTTCCAGGATGACTCCGCCCCCTTCTACAGGACGTGAGGGCTCACTGATTGAATCGTTGAGTGTGAAAATGACGCAGATCATATGCTATGCCCTTCGCGGTCACCAGATCACCTTTTGGACCAGTGTATTAGACGGCGCTTTCCATCACCATCGTCAAAACACCAAATGAGAGAATATCTTTTGGAAGAATGGTGATCGTGTCTCCGGTACAGGTCCAGAGACTTGTAGAGTCAAGTGAAGCTGTTCTGGTGTGTCGTAGCGATCCAACACCTCACTAAGACACTAGTTTCCATTAAATTTGTTATATGTCTCTAAACAGTGTCATGTGCTCGAGTAGTATTTCTTTAGATATACACTCAATATGCAGTTCATTTTGTTCAGGGCTTGCGGATCACTTTTGAACCACTTTTCCATGACTTCAAATAGAACATCCATCACGGGAAGTCTGTACATGCTTGCACTGGATTTTGGAGCTGGTGCAGGAAATGTTTTGATCCATTTCCTGTATAGCGGCTCATCTTCTTTATTCGGCTTATACATCAACGTCAGCGTGGTCTGAAGTGTCAATTCATCTCAGTCACTTAGAGCGGCGAAGCGGGCCTCGAAATCAGAATTTCCTGTCTTATATCTGCCTAATGCTCCAGACACACACGACGCTCATGTTTTATGTCTCGATAGTTGTGACAACTATGAGGATTTTGATCCTTTTTTTTCCCACCGTTTCTGTTTCACTTGCATACATTCGTCGTAATACAAAAGTATTGCTTACACCATGTGACATATCTGCACTTCTCTGCAGACAGTAGCACATATTTTGTGACTGAATTAATGTTGCGATTATGAAAAACTGGTCATATTCAGTGGCTCGAATCAATCATAGAAGCAGTAATTTTGACAGCAGCCCTGCGAAGCCGGCTGTGTGGCAGGGTAATCATACATACACACAAAGGCATTATGTGTAATTTACCAAATGCATGTGGAAAAAGAGCTACTTTGAAATGCATAAAGCTACTACAAAGACCATGTGGAAGACTGTGAGGAGAGAAATTGTATTATATGACTGTAAAAAATCAAATATTTGTATTACCATATGTCAAGCTATGGTATATATATATTATTTTCAGAATAATGTGTACTTGTACAGTACATACCTTGCATATTGCATCATACATACACTGTAAGAGGTTGAGGAGTTGCGATGAGGTTCTATGAGGATAAACAGTTTGACCTTTAAATATATTTTCTTTTGAATATTGAAAAAAAAAAACAGTATTTTTTTTTTTACAATTTTGTTTGTCTTCCACTTTAGCATGTCGGCAGAAACGAACAAACTTTTGAGATCTAAACATCTATTTAAAAAAAAAAGAAAGTTACAAAGAACACCTCTTTTTGTGCGTTGGAAAGAGAATGATATGCAATGGACCACGTCACAGACACAAACATAACCAAGGTTGTCTGGAATTACGTGCGGAAACAGAAGCAAGTGAGGCCGGCCGAGTCTGCAGAACTTCTCAAAGATGCTTATAAAACAGCGTGATGGTGCATATAAGAACAAATTTGAAGGCAAATGCGAAGTAACGCCAATTTCTGATCTTTTTGAGTTTCCTTATGTCCCTGTAGGTTTCCTCTGGGCTCTCTGGTTTCCTCCCACCTTGCAAAAACATGCCAGTTTGTGGACTGGCGGCTCTAAATTGCCCCTAGGTGTGAACAAGTGTATGGAGGAGTGTGTGAGTGTGAGTGTGTGTGTGTGTGTGTGTGTGTGTGTGTGTGTGTGTGTGTGTGTGTGTGTGTGTGTGTGTGTGTGTGGTGCCCTGGAATGAACTGGCATCCCATCCCGGGTGTATTCCTGTCTCACACCCAGGATAGGCTCTGAATATCAGCTGAATGTTATATGCGATAATCTTTATATCATGTGTATACACTGTATATTATGCGTCTAACAGGTCTATTAGTCCATATCATACAGCCCTACTTGTGAGAGCATGCAGGAACCTCTTGCAGTGTGTGTTTGTGTGGGAGTTTTTGATGGTCTGTCTAACACTGAGCCTCAAGATTCCCCTACAGATGTGTGTCTCTAATTAGTTTAATCAGCGAGGCTTGGTTTTGATCCAGCAAGGCTGCGAGGTGGCGTTCGGGCCCAAGCAGTGAGACAGTACAGGAGTCACAAAAGAGATTTGATTTTGCTCCTTATTTCATTCTCCAGCAGTGATGTTCTATATGATCAGCTGAGGCGCTATAGATTTTAGCTATCGTTACATATACGGTTTTGGATTGCGCCAAATTGGAGCCGAAGACGTCTAAAAAAACGTTCACAACGAGTTGTTTTTCACTCACAGAGTAATGCGGGATTAAACGTTAGATGTCATTAAGGTGCGTTCGGATCTGACGTACCATCAGTCGTACTATTTTAGTCTGATCTACAATCTATCTTCCATCTTGTCCTGTTCCTTTGAAATCTATGATATAGTGAGAAAAACTGAATCTTGACAAGACAATGCTCTATCAGTGTAACCTCTGTCTCATTCTCATTATTATTTTCAGAATTTTACCAAAAGAAAGAATGGCCAAAGACTTATTTGAGTTATTTGGTTTGCAGGTTTTTGGTACTTTAGACATTTCCTATTTGTACACACAGCTAATTCTCTCTTAAAGCATATTAAGTGATACGACGTTCTCTCTCTCACACAGAGCCCATGCGTCCTCTCCGCGGTCTCACCGCGTCGGAGGTTCAGTCACGCCAGTTGGTGCTACAGTGGGAGCCCCTCGGCTACAACCTGACCCGATGTCACACGTACTCCCT
>JAKKZN010000029.1:8611078-8627677 GCA_033441825.1 Pangasius elongatus
AATGCAGAGCACAAATTCCGAGTATGGGTCACCACACTTGGCCACAAAGTCACTTCACTTCACTTCACTTCACTCAATGAACAGCATCTCAGGTGCCAGGCGGTGGTGGAGCATGTGCTAGCATCCCACGCAAAGTGAGACTACAATACAGGATCCTGTCATCCTGAACTGGAAATCTATCAACAACTGTGGTATTCAATGAGGCCACTCTTCTTTTTTATTTTATTCCATGTAAAGGTTGACTTCAGGCATCATTTTGCACGTTCTGAGTGTACAAGATCAAACTGTAAGACAGTTCTCTAGTAACAGATACATTTCTAACATTATTTGGTTGATGATCTGGGNTCCTTTTCATTCGTGTGATTCCTCATGCTTTGGGTTATGTTAGCAAAGATGAGCCATGAGGAAACAAAAATTCTTCTTCTGCTGCTGACTCCATCTGGAGAGCTAGGGATGTATTAATGACATGGCTTCTGTATAAACTCACAGTGCCAATGCTACAAAGCCACTAAGCCACTAACAAATGCCACCACCACCCCCCACACACACACCCCCAACAACACCTCCCCTCCCACCCGGCCATGTAATCAGGCCTTTTCTCAGAATTTAGTCTGCCACGTCAAACTCACCAGCAAGCTGCACGTCAAGTAGGAATGCATTACATTTCTCTGGAAACATTTATGTGACCTATGATGTGAACCTAATCTCATAGGAGATTTCACACAAAGGAGTGTGATGTGGTTGGATTTCATTCAGTTTCATATGAATGAAGATGTAACACAAGGTAACTCTAAACCTAACTTACATCTTTTCATATGACTTGAGTGATGCAAGTTGTTATGAAACTGCAACACCAAGTTGTCTTAGCTCATCTTGCTTTGGTTTAATGTCCAACTTAAACAATAACAAATATCAATTATATTATAAACTTAGTGCTATGTCATTACTTTTGACTTAATATCTCATTATATCATTATATTTATTGAATATTAGCTTTGAATTCTTATTTCATTTGCTGATAGTAAGTAAGCCAGAAGTTGCTTTAGTGGAATTCAGCTATATATATATATATATATATATACATACACATATATATACATACACATACATACTATGTGGCCAAAAGTATGTGGACATCTGACCATTGAACATCCCATTTTAAAACTATAGGCATTAATATGGAGTTAGTCCCCCCTTTGCTGGTATTATGGTCTGGTGTCCACATACTTTTGGCCATACAGTATACATCTAAACTTTGGTCATTTATTTAAATGTGTTCAAAGATTTGACTACTTACATTTAAACTGACAGAGTTCAATAGTGGTTATAGTGGTCATTTTAACTTTAATTTAATTAATTTAATTTTAACTTGAATTTATGTAATTATAGCTTACTTTTGAATATTATAAGGTAATATTCAATAAAGTAGACTTAGTGATCGATTGGTGGTGTCAAACGTAAAAATAACAAGACAATATGTCAAAATAATGAGAAAACCACAGTATGTTAAGTCAAAATAATAACATCTTGAAATGATGGCGTTGTCAATCTGACATAATGAAATCTTAAGTCAAAGTAACGACATGACACTTCAGCCGTTCAGTCTTTCGTACTATCATGCAGAAGATTCGGTTTTATCTTGGATTAATAAAACAATAAAAAGGACAAAACGAGGGAAAACGGTGAAGAGCATCACTGAACAACAACATAATTAGATGATTAATGCTTACCCACTGTCACTAAGAAATGCTCCATACTGCTTCTTTTCATGGTGCTTTCACTCTACGCTGAGACAGTAGAACGCTGCTATGCTCTGGTGACACATGAATAATTACCTCCTGCTATTACCGATTGTACGTACTAATCACTATGCTTTAACGTTGCACAGTTTGTAGTCTGAATATTTGTAATTACTTGTTATTCAATATTTTTTCACTTGCACTGATTTGTGTAAGACTCTAACTGTATAATTTCCCTTGGGATCAATCTATCAAGGCTAATTCTTGAGGGCTGGCAATCCTACAAATTAATAGCAGGGTATAACATAAAAAAAAAAAAATCACTCCCCAAACATATGATGTGTAATTTCTGTTGATTTTAATTGTTGGAGACAGCTATTTAAACTCCAATGAAATTTCACTTTAACTGGCACAGACTCTTGGACTCTGTGGAGCAGCAGGCTGAATATCTCAGACGTGTTGGAGCCAACAGTGCTGTACAATGCTGCGATGTCTCAGCTAAGAGAGAAAGGGAAAATAACAGAAGGAACCTCTGGGGAAAAGATGAGAGTGAGTGATAGAGGCAGAAAGACTCAGAGCAATACTTCTAAAGGAAAACAGGAAGAGGGAGCAGCCTCTGCTTCTGCCCCAAACAGTCAAATAGTTCCCATTTAAAGGGGCACTTCAAACAGAGCTACCACTCTGGTATTGATGAATGGTGTTCATGAATAATTTTGGCACCGTGGAGTCTGGAGCATATTTTCTAATAGGATAAATTGGAGATAGACCACAGGGGAGGAATATTTAAATGTGTGCCAGAAAGGAATTGTGGTGTTGACACCTTTGAAAGATTGACACGACTTCATTCCATAGGTTTATGATTAGAAAGAAAATGCACTTGGCACATGGAGGGAATTGCTAATGAACATCACGAAGTGCCTTTTCATTCATTCGGAAAAGAACAAGGTCAAAGAGTATACAGCCTGAGAAAATAAAGATGTAATTCCTTTCTCACATATACATAAAAAAAAAAGAAAAAGAAAAAAAGACTGAGTTCTGCAGGAAAAACATGTCATTGCTGTGGTTACAGACTTGAATAGTGTTTAAGGGCATGCTGATATTTGATATACATGCAGAAACACTATGAAATGCTAATTGAGGCCAGTAATATATATATAATTAACGTCATTCTATTAAAGTCTACAAGTGTTTCGGAGGACGTCGGAGGGTACAGCATTTTAAAAGTAGATAATGCTTATGTTGAGAGCCTTTTTTTTTTGGCTAACATGAACAACATTTACTTAAAGTCAGTGTAACAAAGGGCTCTCAGAGAGAGTCAGGAGCAACATGCAAGAGGCTTATTAAAGAACAAATAGGAGTCAAAACAGTCCAGGTCATTACCAAAAACACTTCAAAGAGCAAATCCAAAACATGATCAATACGTAGTCAAGATGTCCAAAAACCAGACATCAGAACATACTGTATTTCAAAATCAATGGGCTAGGCAAAGGGAGAGCAAAGCAAGGTCAAACGCTGAAAACCAGATTAATCATGGCTCAGAAATCATAACACTCCAGGCAAACTGTAAGGCTTTGTATCAAAGCCAAGGTCCATGTGCTTTTATTCGCAGTCAAACAGGAAACGAGCAAGGTAAGCGAAGAAAAGAGTCAAAAATTTAGGAGAGGGTGCCCTCTGTTGGACTGGAGGGGAAATGTTTGAGCTGGATGTTACAGTCAGTTTACCTTTTCAACCACTGGAAAGTTTTCCTTACAGTAGAGCACATCAAATTAATAAAAAATATTGGTATTATTTTATTACTCCAACAACTCAAAATAGCACATTACGTTTTCATGACCTTATTGCTTATTGCTGTTATTGTACATTTAACTGTCAGAGACGATATAAAACAATAAAATGCAAAATAATATCATGTGCTGGATCAAGTGCTACAAGTGCTAAGCTTCTGAAAAATAAGAACGGAAGCCATATTGTTAAATGAAACCAAATTTGCAGTGATTAATATGACAATTACAAGTATTCATGCAATATATTGGCAATATACTAGGATCCTGTTATATGTGTATTTGAATGCTTGGTATCTTTTATCTAGATGCTATTGAATAAATGCATAATCTGAATCAGCCACCCACAAAAATCGATTTAAGCTTGTGCATAACCCATCTCTGAATATGAGTAACTTTCCCAATGTAAACATTGACTTAAGTTTTGGAATTAAATCTCCAACTGACCTCAAAATTCAATCAGCAGTGAGAGGCATAAACAGCATAGATAACAGCATTCTTTTTGAAACTCATTTTCCATTTCAGAGCAACACTGTGACTTTTTAGCCCCTTTCTCCTGTAATAGAGGATCTTCTTCCTCAAGGAATAAGGTGGAAGAAACTTTCAGAGAGAATGGCAGCTAAGACAAATGAGGTGATCTAAGTGACCCAAAACACTCACTGGAAACTTTTAAGTGTGTTTTACAGATGTTTACAATGTCAAAATAACTAAAGGTAAAAATGAGGTCATGGTACATTTACATCGCTTATTACTGTGTGGAGAAAGAGACACTGAGAACCACTGAGAATTCTTTTATGCCAAATTGGACTAGTTTTGGAAGAAGGTTGCAGGTGGCAAAAGCAAGTATGTGGGTTTTTTCAGGATAGTTGAAAAATAGTCTGTGGTCACAAAGATCTTGTTTTAAAGCAAGTAATCAAAATGAAATTTAATCCATTTCCACAAAGGCTAGGGCAAACAAAGGGAAAGTGTAAGTCTAGATAGTGCGGCTACAATGTACAGAACAATTTGTGTTGTAGTGGAGTCTATACAAATGCGCTTTTTTGCATGTAGGCTAGCTACATTATCATGTCAAATGGTGTAGCAATGCTATGCACTTCATTCTGTGCACTTCTTCTGATTTACTCTCAGAATCATCTAAATATGGAGGAAAATATTTCAAAGGTTGGGTGAAAGGAAATGGAAATTATGGAGCGGATAATGGCTGTACCAGGTGTATACCAGGTGATAAAAAGGCATACTACAAATCAGAATTGCATGGATAACACAGTGACTTTGCTTGTAATTAAGAAACACACGAGAAAAAAAAATGCATTTCCCTTTTCTTGACTTTTTTGGGCTAGTTTGACGTCTTTTTGTGCAGTTTTGGAGAAGAAGTCAGCCTGAGAATTTTGCAGAGACGCGGCAACCCTGCCGATATTTGCTCCGTGTCTGCCAGAATCTGACATAAGGGTCAGTCAGGTGAGTAAAAAAAATACTGGTTTAACCTTGTTGTTTTCCATATAGAGTCTGGCATTGCCTACTGCTTTGGCTATTAAAATGTGTGGAAAATCAGATTGAATCTCGAGCTCTGCAGCAGTGGGGTCTCTCTCTCTCTCTCTCTCTCTCTCTCTCTCTCTCTCTCTCTCTCAGATTAGGCCAAATGAGTTTCCTTGTTATTCATGCGATCCATACAGGCTTTAGCCTTGCAAAAGAGATCGCTACCCAAGGTGAGCACAGGATGATCAGTGGGTAAAGACTAGTAGAGAGATTAAGAGAAAGAAGGAGAGATGCCACAAACAGGTATTACAATAGTGTAGATAGAATTCAGAAATGCTACATTATAAGGCATGTACTGAATTTTTTCAGCCATGCCTTTTGCATTTCCTCTACTTAAAGAGACTCAAACTTCCTACAATATTTAAATGTGTAAAGTACTGACATGTGCTTTTACTTGGCAAAAGTACAACGTAATCAGTTCTTGTGGAGAAACTCTGGAACAGTATAATACATCACATCTTTCATGTGTCATGATAATGCCCTCAATGCAATGTTATGAAAGAACTGCACATGAGATGAATAGAAGGCACATTCTGCTCCTCTATGCTCATTAATCTCATCTGCTTCCCAGCATAGAGCAGAAGCTTCTCCAAATGCTCTGAGCTCACTCAGGCCTCTCTCAAACACACCTGGAGTGAAATCAGAGTGCTATATTCCCCCTTCAATTTCAGCTCATCTCCTCTAATAGTGTGCCAGAGCCACTTCAGAACCACAAGCCTGCACTTGATGGTAGTGGTCTCATGACAGATAGGGCTGCACAGAGAATTACCAGCTCTCCGCTCTCTTGCAGAAAGAGCCTCAGCAGGCTATAGCTTGATGCATGTGAGATGAAATGGCACACAAGGCAGATCGCCATGGGAGTCTGTTCCCCTCATTGTCACTAATGAGTGGAGGAAGAGCCCAGCAAATCACTGAGTGCCTGCTATCATTGAGAGGAAGTGAACTGGGACAGGGAAAGATGGATGAGGCTCAAAGGCTGGAATGGACTGATTTAAGGGAGTAAGGTGATAAGGGGCTTCAGAAGATGATCCAAAAGACTGGATAGTACTGGAAGAGAGGATGTATACATATGTATATAGAGCAGATTATCTAAATAAAATTCAGATTTTTTTTTTTTTTTTCAAATCAATTAACACTCTTGAAAATGTCTCCTAACTCCCACACCCACACACATAAGAAATGCATATACTGTATAATTGTGATATTTTGAACACATATAGAAATACTATTTTTCTCCCTACGATATTATTCAAACATAAACTATTATTCAGACATATAAAGATTTCTTAATAGTTCATTTTAAATTTCTTAAATAGTGTTTCAAAATAATCTGCACCTTTTCTATATTTGCTATAGCCTCCCGTTCAATATAATAACAGCACTGAGCCTCTTACCGTATAGTCGAAAAATGTTAGAAGGGTTTTTTTGACACATCTCAAAGCTCTTTTATATGCCTAGGTGTGTGGAGATACCATTGCAAAACACTGACTTTTTTGTTTCTGCAACCACTCCTGTGTAGATAGGGATGTATGAGAATTGGTATCCATTTCTCATCCACACTTACCCTGAGCACAGGAGCCCCACAGGGCTGTGTTCTCAGCCTCCTCCTATACTCTCTGTTCACACACGACTGTGCTGCCAAACACAGTTCCAACATCATCTTTAAATTTGCTGATGACACATCAATCCTGGGTCTCATCACAAATGGAGATGAGACGCCTACAGAGATGAGGTGAGAGCACTATTCACAGTGGTGCAATGACAACAACCTCATCCTCAACGTCAGTAAAACCAAAGAGATGATTGTTGACTACAGGAGGACACAGGAGGTCAGCCACACCCCCTTATACATCAACGGTTCTGCAGTGGAAAGAGAACATCAAGTTCTTTGGTGTGCACCTCACCGACGACCTGTCCTGGTCTCTGCACACCACATCATTAGTTAAATCTGCACACCTACGGAAGCTCAAAAGCTTTGGTCTCCCTTCCAATATCCTTACAAACTTCTACAGATGTACCACTGAGAGCATCCTGACGGGGTGCCTAACTGTATGATATGGCAGCTGCTCACTCCTTGACTCACTCCCTCCAAGGCCCTTCAGAGAGTTGTGAGAACAGCTGAAGGTATCATCGGAAACAAACTTCCATCCCTTCAGGATATCTTTCATCTGCAATGTCTGAGGAAGGCCCGAAAAAAATCACAACTGACCCTAGTCACCCGGCACACAGTCTGTTTATCAAACTGCCATCAGGCAGGCGATACCGGAGCATTCAGTCCAGAACCAGCAGGCTGAAAAACAGCTTCTACCTGCAGGCTATCAGAACCCTTAATAAACTGTAAAAATTGTCTCTAAAATTGCTCTATTATCCCCCTTCATATCATATCAAAGACTACAAAAAAAAATCATGTCTTTTTTGAATCTTGCATACTTTGCACAACTACACTCACTACCTATGGTGAATCTGTTGTAATCATTATTCTACATTTCTGTCTTAAATTTCTGTCTTGATTGCCCCTTTATTATTTATTTCTGTTGCTATTATTGCACTGCTGTAGACTGCCTAAGCCTCACAAAAAGCATTTCAATGTACGTTGTCACTGACACTTGTATATATGACAAATAAACTTGAAACTTGAACTTGTATGCAAACTCATCACATGACCTCCAGCCTGGCCCCTATCCCTCAAAGTCACCTGATTACCCATGTCACACACTTTCTTGTATAGCTTCACTATGATTGACAAGGGAAAGAGTGTGTATGCCATCCCTCCATCCCAGAGATCATGGCCAATTTTGCTCCATTGCTTCTTGGCCATGTACGGCTGTGGCATCTTTGGGATTCGATCTCGTCATGTCCCGACAACAGGGTGAATGCTTTACTGTTATGTCACTCAGGAGCCTTTACAAGGTCATTTTACTTCTATTACAACAACAATTTGTGAGTCAAAGAGTAATAAGGATTTGTGCAGCATCCCTTTGTGTTACATTGAAAAACCAAAAAAAAAAGCCTTACAACTTTTAGAGCTTGCCAGACTGAGGATGAAGAGCAGAGGAAACAATGGTTTAGAGCACAGGTTCCCAACCATGCCCCGGAGTACTCCCTGTCCTGCATGTTTTAGTGTTTCCCCTGTTCTAACACACCCACATCAACTCAGGAAGGGCTTTTAATTAGCTGATGATGGCTTTTAATCAGGTGTGTTGAGAGCAGGGGAAACACTGGGTACTCCAAAACGCAGGTTGGAAACCTGTGGGTTAGAGCAATCAGGTGGGATGAATTTGGTAATATGCAGACGAAGTACGTTTGCCTCTAGTCAGTATTGCAGCAATGCTAACTAGATTGAAGGATGTAGTCCACTGATGTGATATGCCCATCCACTGAAGCTGATGGTTGTGAACAGGCAACCTGCATAAGCTAACATAACTATACTAATGATAATAGCAAAACTAGCTGGCTTCTACTGTTCTATGCTAGACATTTGTCTGAGTGCATTTTGAGTACTATGCCCTGTAATACATAATAATCTTTTCATTTTTAGAAAGATGTTCAGAAAGATGTTCTGCAGTACACTGGAAGCTAGAACTGCAGAATATCTAATTGAATTACCAAATATCCAGAGAAAGTTTTGAGTTTCAGATGAGGCCATGAGGTATTACACTCAACAGGTGTTCCCGATCGTTTGGGAGTTGATTGCTCCATCTGCCACACATCTTGTCTGTTGGACGAATGCAAAGGAATGAGGGAAGAAGCCTTTCCAGCACCATGCCCTACACAAAAGGCCAGCTCATTGATTATTTTTTCATTTATTTCTGCCAGGTTGCTACTGGCCTTAGGGAGCAGGTAATTGCTAACTGTGGTGTAAGCACCACACTACAGTTGGCAGAGTAACCTCACAGAGACCTCAGTGACACTTCACTCTGAAACCTTCTGCAACTACAAAACACCACTACATTTAATGTTCTTCTTGGAGTAGCTCCATGCGGTGCAGTGACAGGTTTGATTGCTGACAAAGAAATTACAAAGCAGTCTGGCGTTCCAAATCTGCTGGAGCCTGGAGATGACGTTCTGGCAGACAAAGTCTTCATCATTGAAAATATGCTGGCAGGTATTGGTGCAAGACTGATCATCAAGCATGGCAAAAAGTTCAGCAAAAAGGAATATGAACAAGCCATTGCACATTTGAGAACACTAGTAGAATGGGTGATAAGAAGAGTTACAAGGTAAATTAACAAAGTATGTGTACAGTTTTTAAAAATCCCTGCTGTGCCTGATGCATTACACATGCTACCACGTGACCCAAATAATATCTTCTCCGTGGTGGTCTCTTTGCATTGATGGGCAGATCAAAGGAGGGGGGCAATACATTTTACAGAGCTCAATAATTGTACACCTACAAAATTAGGTGAATCTGATGAAATGGGGATGAAATGACTATTTATATCAGTTACAAAGACACATCACTGTAGAACAGTCACCGCAAATTGGCCGATAATACCTGTGCCCTTTTTTTAGTTTGGCCTGACCTTTAAAGATTTTAATGAACGTCAAAATGTTCAGGAAAGGGTCCTACTCTCTTCCATTTGTACTGGCTCGGAGATGTGGTGCACATCAAAAACCACATGGTAACCCTGTAACTCTGGCAATTTGAGAATCATTTCTCAAATATCTGTTCTACCCCACTGGTTCAAGGTCAAGTCTCACAGCACTTGTTTGTCTTATGCCCCTGATCCTTCTTGCTGCTAATGATTTCTCAGCTGAATCCCCAACCATATGCCATATCTCCTGGAACCTGTTAGCAGTCATTCTTTGTTGTCGAATTTGTATATACTATACTGCACATTCAGATTGGAGTCTGGTGTCCTCTTCAATTTCTTCAGCTAAGATATGGGACACCTTTAAAGATTCTGAATAAAGGGCTTGATGATGACTGGGAAACAAATTTAAGGATGCAGCCGAAGGAATAACCAAGAGGTAGAAGAGGAAGCTTTACAGCAACAGAATCTGGAAGACTAGGTGTTACAGTGGCTACAGGAGGACATTGGCAATCTGTAAATAATAATAATAATGTAAAATGTAAAAATGATTGTATTTTTAACTTTAAAAAAATGAACACATTAGGCCAGGCTCTCATCATAGACTCCAGTCTTTCCCAGTGCTTTAGGCTTCTTAGCAATGAACTGACCCATCAAAAGTGTATGGACCCCCTTTATTAACAACACCATATTTACATTTATATTATTTACATATTTGAACGTAGTGAGTTGTTTGGTAAAGCAGGACAACCGACATGTGTTCATCTTTCAGTTAACTAAAACTACAGCTACAGTTCATGCAGGAACTATTCTTTATATTATAATATATTCTTTATAGTATCATGAAATGTAAATGAGAATTTGCATCATTGTTACTGGTGAAGTTATGAGTTGGAATGCCATACAGAACATACGTGTGAAGCTTTGGTTGCTTTTGGGATTTGTAGCAGAAGTGTGGATGATTCACACAATTTCATATTTACAATCAAGTCCATAAATATTTGTACATTGACAAAGTTATTGCTATTTTAGCATATTCTACCACAGTATATTAGAGTTGAAATTTAATTTCAACTGCAAGTGCACGTTTGCCTTGCACCTCCAGGGTTGGAGGTTCAATTCCCGCCTCTGCCCTGTGTGCGATTGGGTGTGTGAGTGTGTGTGTGTGTGATTGTGCCCAGCGATGGGTTGGCACCCCATCCAGGGCGTCTGCCACCCCGGGGGGGTTCTCCAGGCTCTCAGTTCCCCAGGACCCTGTGCAGATTAAGTGGTACCGAAAATGGATGGGTGAATAGGACATCCCAATCAGGTGAATCTGAGGAATTACCGCAGTTAAAATGCCCCACACAAAACCACTACTCTACACCCAAATCTAGAGCTGATTTCAAGTGTGGCATTTGCCTTTGGAATCTGTTACTTTCAATATGAAGTTTATTTGGTAAAAAGGTTAGAATAAACAGGTGAGTTCAGAAACACCAAAAGACCTGAAAGAAAGAACTGTGGATGACAGAACACTTCTTTCCTTGATGAAGAAAAAACCCTTCACAATAGATGCCCAGATCAGAAACACCATCCAGGAGGAATCAATCAATCAAAAGAAGACATTCACCAGAGTTAATACAGAGGGTTTACCACAAGACGTAAACCACTGGTAAGCCTCAAGAACAGATATGAATATGAGAAGATGGGAAGAGAAGAGTATGGAGAAGGAAAGGAACTGCTCATGATCCAAAGCATACCAATTCATCTTATGGCGTGAGCGTGTATGGCTGCTAGTGGAACTGGTTCCCTTGTATTTACTGATGATTTGATTGATTGATTTTGTCTAAAATAATAATAACTTTGTAAATGTCCAAATATTTATGGACCGTATATCTGTATATGTTTGTTATTGCCGATCAAATAATTTCCTATTTTACATTCCCAGCTTTACATTGCTCAATAAATGAATTTACAGATGAAATATTGTGATTACAACAAATTGTCAGACAGAAGTGGTGGACTTGATACATCATGCATGGATATCATTGGTGTCATGGATATCATGCAAGAAAGATATGGCTCTGTATTTCTCATAATCTACCTTCACCCAAGCAACATCTAAGTCCCTAACTAATTCTAACTAAGTAATTCTTAACTAACCCTAAATAATTCTGAGTTCTGGATACCAATGTGTGCAAATTTGATACTAAAATTCCACTATTAATTTTAACCTGGTCAATATTATCTGCTTTTTGGGTGATGGCATACCCAGCTGATGTGTGTGTGTGTGTGTGTGTGTGTGTGTGTGTGTGTTAGCTTTGCTTTTCACATATTGCTGTGGTTGACTTCACGCACAGAATGTATGTGAGAAATCACATAGCAACAGCCTCCGGAGATATCATCAGCATCAGCAGCTCATTCAGGTAAGGCCAGAAAGGTTAAGTTCAACAATCAAGGAGGCTTGATTGAGTTTCTTTTTCAAATTTACAACCAGCTGGTCCTCCGGAGATCCAATCAAGCACCCTCACACAAACAGAAAACACAAATGGCTCAATTTTTCCACATCAGCAATCAATCGGGTTCACTCATTGAGATCAGGAGCTGAAGTATCTTACTTCAGGAAGGGAGAATGGACATAAACTTTTGACAAGGCCACTATTATATGTGAACATTCCAGCGCTTAGTTGCTCTTATCCCATTTGCCTCTTCCAAATTGTGAGGCCAGGAGAAGAAAGAAAGGTATAGAATGTTCTTCCCTCTTAAAACATCTTTTAAATCGGCCCTTCATGTTATCCAAGAGTAGCAGCATCAGCGTTTATTCTCCTGCTGATTGACTAGGAAGCAGACCTCTGCAAATTATCAACCTGCCTGATTTTCCTTTTTTCAGTTTTTTCTCTCCTCGTTCTGTCTCATTACTTTGCCGAGAAAGCATTTAAGCTGAGCTTATTGCCATTAGTTTAATACCTATTATTTCATGCATTTTCAAATGAACTTTAGACACAAATGTCAAGCAACATTATTACAAGCTATTGCTACAATTACTATCTCGAGAACCAAAACCTTGTAACTGGATTGGAGTTCTATAATATTAAAATGCTATACAGATGCATGAAACTTTTCCAGGTTTTCTAAGATTCACTGCATATCTCGACTGGTTGAGGTGCTTTCCCAATTCTCCTGAAGTAAATTCATGGATTGTTTTGGAAGCAGTCTCGTGTCCTTTATTTGATTTTAATCTAATGGTGAATGGTACTCTCAAATCCTGTAGCGTTACTCGATTTATATTGTCAGTATCGAAAGCTGTTATTTCTATTTCTTGCATATTATAAACAACATTTAGAAGGACTCAGAGGAAATTTTCATGGATTTTATCAGCAGCCAAAATGACCAGAATTAAGCAGAGTGCAATCTTTTTAACAAATGATCCAAATGAACCAACAGACAGCATTCTTCAGCTCCAGGTAAAGTGGAGACAGTCACAGTGATTCAGCTCACTGGAACCGCTTTGAATAGGCTGCTGTCAGCAGACTGCCAGAGGCTTGCAATGAATGGCAGTGAAAAAAAATCAATCTAATCCCTGTATAGCTCACAACTCTCCCTACGTATGCCTGTGGTCTTTTTCCGAATCCAGATTAGGAAAAAGGACTGGTATTTGGTTCCAGGAGACCACTCAGGGTCATGATGTATTAAGCTCTTTGCTGTTAGTATTAAGCTCATTTCTGTGTGAAATATCTTGCATGTTATATACAAACTGGTGTACATGTCTAGACACAGATTATGTGCTGTACATGGGAACATGCAAAATGTGCTTCTCTCATATGCATTTCAGGGAGGGTCGTGCAAAAAGTGGGAAGTCAGGGCAAGAAGCATAGAGATACTGGAAGTTTATTCAAGTTTGGACAAGTAGTGATGGTCAGTTTTGCATGTAATTTTCTCATGCAGGTATAAATATAAACTTCTCATAAATTAGCAGCAGGCATGCTGTTGGGAGTAGTCATAGCTTGAGTTGCCAGGGGCTTGGTTTGTTTTGGTACTGCTTTTGAACTCCTGCGGTGGGTCATTTTGTCCATGTAATGTGTATCATGAAACCTTATGGACTTAAATACATACATGTGAGACAGTGAAGGGACATCACTGGACATCCCATACCTCTAAGTGTCACATCTGATTTTTGTAGAAAAGCACTACCTTCAAAACTCATTTGTTTTGGTCTATCTATCTTCTCTTTACTCCAGACTCATGTTAATTTCAGCACAAATTGACAGGCCCTCAACACAGGGTGACGGCTTCATTCGGTTATAATTACTTACACTACTCAGGCGCACCAGAGGCATTTGTCACGGACGCTCTTGAATTAACCGCATTAGGTTCATTTGACATTATATACCTTGTGCAGATTTTCGTTTCCCTTTACTTAATGTAGCCTCCACATAGATGGTAGGGAGAGATATGTAGCCTTCAGAGAAAACCAAAACTTCAGATTGTTTCCCAGTGGACTCCTCTGCTACTTTATTGGCCCACAACACCAAATCGAGCATTCTCAACCTCACAGGATCTGTTACCTAATGTTACCTCTGTTACCTAACCTTACTTGCATTGTCCTGCTTGTGAGTACTAACTGTTCCCTATCTGCTTTATGGTAATGGTTTCCTAATGAATCACCTCTTACACAAGAAGTGATTATAGGACTGGTGTGCCTGAATCACAATTATTTAGCTTTCAGTAAGCCTGTGCCTAACTTAAACACAGCACATGTGGGTGTAAAGTGTTAGAATGATAATAACTGAGATGACTCCAACATCAAGCTGTAGACCTTGAAGATGGTGTGGTTTTGACTTGCAGCGAAAGTATATTAATTACTATATAAATGCCCACAGAAAGATGCATGCGGTATAGGCTTACGTGATTGGCACATTGCTGTAGAAGCGTGTTTTCACTTGGATCAAACTCACAGTCTTGGTTCATAGTCAATTTGTCTCTCTGCCATGTTGTCAGCTCCATAAAGCTTAGAGAAGATAATCACGTATGGACAAGCTACAAATAAAATATACACTTGGCAATTTTGTCATGCGTACTATATAGATTACTTCAAAGGTATGCAATTCTGACAGTAGCCCAAGAGTTGCACTATCCATCATGCTTTTCCAAATGATGACCAAGGTCATATCAGTTAATTTTATAAATTAATTGATCACCCTTCCAGCATTCCATAAAGGTGACCCTGCACAGCATACCTTGCTGTGCCAGGTACACATCTGGTCTGAGTAATGCATACCACAGTGTAATGAGTAATTTGGCAAAATGGTTCCAGGCAAAGATGACATCATCTCAATATTTATTGCTAATAGTGTATAATGCACCACTTCTTGATTTTCTTGGAAAGTCTTGGCATGTGTGCACACATAACGAGGTATTCAGTTGATTCTTACTGCCCCTGGTGGGTACCTGCGGTTCATAGTGCCACAGTTACATACATAGAGCAGAACTTGTTCCCCATTGGGCCCCATATCTCAGTTTTTTTGAGAGCTTGTGCCCCCCGCAGGTGGAGTAACCACAGCGCAGGAGAGCAAAGCAAACAAACAGCGTTTTAAATCACTTTCCAACTATAATTACCATTACATTATTTGTAAAGAGTTAGATTTTACACTTCACTGTAGGCCTTTTTAATGTTTTTTCCTAGCTAAAATTGTCAGCCTTTTTTTCTCTTTCAGACAAAAAACAGAACTGCTGGCAAAATATTTGGGTGCAATGAAGCTATGAAAAGCATCTGCTTTCATTTCTGCTGTTGTAGCGTTGCCTTTATTCATTAGCCTAGCATCAGAGAGCTCTACCATCCACTGCAATTTCCAAACAGTCTCACAATGATTACATATTTTCCAGCTAGGGCAATGACGCAGTTGATTAGTTGGTCCTCTGTTGCTGTCCATGACGCATTGAGATGCCTTTCTGTTCACACTACAAATGTAACGTGGTCATATGAGTCCCAGACTACCTTCAAATGTTTTTGGAGTGATCGTATTTAACACTGAGTGCATCCAGATTATCTATGTATATGGCTGCACTACAGCTAATTTAGTGAGTTAGTTGACGAACTGCTCCGGAAGACAGTATTGCAGAATGATCCTTATGACAAGAACAACAACAACAATAATAAAATCCCCATAGAAGCTCCTGTGTGCAGCACAGTTCATTCATTCATTCATTCCTTCATTCCTTCATTCATGTTATCCACACTCGTGGACTTGGGAGCACTCTGACACAGAAAAAAGAAATCATTGATGGGATGATGCGTTATGAACAAAGTAAATTTGTAATTCAAACTGAGAACCTGATCTCATGAAAAACCAAAAACTCGAATGTCAAAAAAAAAAGGTTTTTATTTGACCTTCTACAAGTTATTAATTCCTGATTACAGTGGGGACTGTGGCACAATGGACTACAATCATCACATACAATCAGACCCCACAAAGTTGTCCCACAGAGACCTTTGTAGACAAATGTTTATTACAGTGCCTAGTCAAATAAACAGCTAATTAAAAGTGCAAACATTAAACAGGATAGAAATGCATTGAATGAATGTTGAAGGTCTAATATAGTCCCATGTCTAGTCAAATAAATAGATAATTAATATCACAAACATTAAAAAGGATATTAAATGAATGAGCAGGTTTGTAATGGCTTTGTACTTCTTACATGTTCTTGCTAGGCTCGTTACAACCTCAGAAGTAGTAGTATCTGCTGCCTACAATTTAGGGACTTGTCCACTATAGGACTTGCAATTATTCCATTAGTCATGTCACGTAAGGCATTTTCGTCCTTATCTATCCCCATAGGATGAATAAAAACAATTCTAAAAACAATTAGAAATCAAATATGGCAGCATAACATCAGAGTTGTTCAAGCATCGTTTTTTTCTATACTTCAGTGTTAGTGACTACAGTTGTGAAGTGAAGTGACCCATACTCGGAATTTGTGCTCTGCATTTAACCCATCCAAGTGCACACACACAGTAGTGAACACACACACACC
>JAKKZN010000029.1:8648680-8660428 GCA_033441825.1 Pangasius elongatus
CCATCTGGCACCATCAACCGTGCCACGGTTAAAGTCACCACGATCACATTTTTTTTCCCATCATATGTTTGATGAGAACATTAACTGAAGTTCTTGACTTCTGATTTTTAAGCACTGTGCTGCTGCCACATGGCTGGTTGTTTTGATAGTTGCATGAAAGTGTAGGTGCAGTGCGGTTCATATTCAAGTGGAAGGTGAGTGTATAATTACAACAATGCTATGCATTATTTTTATGACAACTATTAAAGCATGACTTAAGAGAGCCATTGCATGTGATTTTATCCAACATACTCTGCCAGTAACTTCACTGACTTATTATACAAGCTGGGCCTGAGCTGAGTGGGTCTGAAATAGCAGTGCAGAACACAGTAAGCCCGTGAGGTCAACGAGCACCATGGTTATGGAGTCTTGTACACATCGAGCGGCAGCCTACGCGTATTGTTGCGGTTAGTTGTCTAATCGTGAAGGGTGACTAGTGGCGCAGCTTGCTGCTGTCAATATAGGGTGAATTGTCATGAACAGCCCCTGCTCTTTTTCCACGGCACAGCTCACTCATATCCTGTTGCTCCAGCAACATCTGAATCTCTCTCCAAACACTCCTACACACTGTTCTTAAGCACAAAAGGGTAACTCGTTTGGCATTAAATTTAACCAATTATGCTAAACAAAATCCCCAGGATTAATTAAACACTTATGGTGTTTATGTAAGTCCAGATGGTACTTACATATTAAGTGCTCAGTAAAAGGTTTGGTTTGCCAGTACATTCAAAGACCTGGGGTTTGTTCCAGGCTCTCGAAAAAAAAGCCCAGACTCAATCTCACACTGAAGTGAAGTTGAATTAGGCAAATCTGGCACTCACAGAATATATAGCATTAAACTATATTTCTCTTTGTCGCTGTACCCTCAATCTTTTGTACATTTGCTATATATGTTTCTCTTGGAAACACAGATATGGTGTCCCTTTAAAAAAGATTTAAGGCGCATAATTGGAGCATAATTGGTTTTTAGAATAAAGCTTTCAAGGTACACTACAAGATACGCACTAAAGGTACAAAAAGTGTACGTCTGATGGTACCGTCCCAGTGACAAGGCAAGGGACAGCTCTCTATTCTTATTTCTGAGAGTGTTATCAGTTATTAGTTAACTCAACCCCAGGTGTGCTGAGTCGGGATTCTGCACATTCGTGTACTTTAAAAGCTCTCCTGAGCTGAGCCCTGAAAATGTCACCAATAATAGCTTACAGTGAAGGAAAATCTGACATCTGACTCTTTTTTTTTTTTCTGCAGGAGAACAAGATTACTTACGGAGACTACTGACATACGTATACAGGGTTTCCAAAAAGTCTCTATACACAGGGGAAATTATCGCTTTTTAGCAAAGTGTAACTTTATTACAGAGCATCCTCTACATGATTGCCATTTCTTTGTAAACACACACAGAGTCGTCTCGCCAGCTCACGATGAACTCGTGTTGTCACGTCTGCTCTTATGCATGTAATTGCACTTCGAATGCGTTCGTTTAAATCCTTGTGCTGTATCTTTTCCTTGTACACCAATGCATTTTTCTTTTGTCAAAGGAATTCTTAAAGCCTATCTTAAAAAAATATATTATATAAACTAAGTGTTGAAAAATTTTGGAAGACATTTTGCATGACAATTTGCCCTATGTATGGAGACTTTTGGGACACCCTGTAGTCTTTTTAGAAACAAACAAACAAATAAATAAATAAATAAAGATGGCCGCAGGAGCAAAAAAAGCAACAAATCGCTGGCAGTTAATGCTCCTGTTCTGTAGCCTGTTTGCATCGTTTAGACTTAATAAATGTCGTAATACGTTTTTTAATTTGTGTTCTTCATTTCTGTCATGTTTGTTTATCTTATGTTAATAAAGAAGTAACCCTGGTGGTATGAAATTTGGCAAATAAATAAGAGGAGGCCTGGATTCCCTACCACCACCTTCCGCCTTTCAGAATAGGGGGGCCTATATAAATGTCAGATAAATGCTAATTATGACTGAAAAATAGTTGAGAGAAAAAAAATTAAAATGTACAGAAATGCGTTTTATGGCCCAACCATACACTGCATGCTATATATCTCATATATGGTCTATGGGCCATGGCTAATGGCTGATTAGGTCTGAACAATAGCCGATTATGCACATGAGCCTAATCAGTAGTAAATGCACTCACTGGCCACATTATTAGGAACATTCATGCAAATCATTCATGCGATTATTTAATCAGCCAATCATGTAGCAGCAGCGCAATATATAAAATTCTGCAGATACAGGTCAAGAGTACAATTTAACCTTCATATCAAAGACAGGAATGGGGGAAAATGTGATCTCAGTGAATTTGGCTGTGGCGTGTTTGTCGGTGTCAGACAGGCTGGTTTGAGTATGCTGATCTCTTGATTTTCCTGCACAAGAGTCTAGAATGGTGCGAAAAACAAAAAACATCCACTGAGCATCGGTTCTGCGAGCAGAAACGCATTGGTGATGAGAGAGGTCAGAGGTCAAGCTGAGAGGAAGGCTACAGTGACTCGAACTCGAATCTTTTTATGACCGTGGTGAGCAGTTCGTGTAACAGCTTTGAGCAGTGACAGACTGTTACATGATTTGCACATGATTGGATAATTGAACGAATCAGCTGGTGTACAGGTGTTCCTAATAAAGTGGTCAGTGAGCGTATATCATATACAGTGCCTTGGGGGAGCATTCAGACCCCTTCATTTTGCTATTATTCTACATACAATAATCCATAAGGCAAAGAAGAAAAAAAAATTTTTAGAAATTCTTGCAAACTTTAACTCTTAACTCGTCTGAAATGCTGCCATTTTGCTGGTCAGTTTAAAAATGTCAAGCTAACCAATCTTGATTTTGTCTAATCCCTGTACTGGGAATGGAGCACTTTAAATTTTGGTGAATTTGACTTTATGTCATAAGGCTAATTCAAAAAGGCTGCACTCTTTTTTCACAGCTCTGCATTAGTTTTAAAATAAAAAAAAAAAAAAGTGGATTTATCAGTCTATCTGTTCAGTGCTAAACATGCTTCTGTTTACTCTCAGTGTCTTATACAATGCTGCCCTCAACTGGTGCTACTGAAGCTCTCATTCGGTATCCTTGCAGTGAGCAAATGCAGTTTTCTTCATCTCTTCCGACAGTCTTGTGTAGAATTTTTGGCAGCATTACTTGAGGATTGTGTTAGAAATACATGACACCTACATAAGCCCTTCCTGATTCCTATAAGCGTCGGCTCTGATTAACACTGCTTTCTTCAATATTCATTGTTAAACGATGTCAATATTTGTTGACGTAATGCTGTTATGTGCTAGGACTTTTTCTACATTAGAATATCATGACAACTGACTCTTGTAAATGTGACTTAGCTACTGTGTCAGAGATGCAGCTGTGTGCGCAGCCTGCTAAGGAAGGATGAAACGTCTGCTTGTTATAACACAAGTACTATATATTCCCACTCAGCAGAACATCCTCGTCCATTCCACTTCCTTTTCTCTGTAGAAACATCACAACGGTTGCCACTTCACAACGTTTGTGTCTCTGAAACTGCGTGCGGTTCCACTGGGTATTACAGTTTCCTCCCACCTCCTAAAAACATACCCGAACCAGGATAAAGAGGTTACTTTTGAAGAAATTCAATTAATTTCCAAACTTTAGTCATTATATAGTGTATACAGTGTAACTAATTGTGGTTTAGTTAGCCTCAGGTGTTAACATTTTGAGATAAAATAGTGCAAACTAGTCATAAATAACAAAAAGGTACCCTTTGGTGAGAGCTAGCTGAGCAGCTTCCGCCATCTTGGAAGTGCCACCCAAGATGGCGGCAGCAGCTATACTATACCCTATACCGCTACACTATGACTAAGGACTACAATGGCATACTGAACGTCTGTTCATACCAGATAAATAAATAAAGCTTATAAAATGCAAACCCGTCTTCAGACTCACAACCTAGTGCTGCGTGACTCAGATGTCACGGCATGCTGAAACCTTTCTGATGCGCCATGCCATTTCATCCAAAGCCACAAAAATGGAAGCTTGCCTATATCTCTTGCCTACGTCAAGTCACTCAGCGGGGTTTTACTGTCAAGCCTCATGTAAATTGAATGTACTGAAATGAAATGTGCTTTCTTCAGGACCGTGATGCAAACACGCAACACACAACAATACAACAAAACAGTAAATAGACCTACATACAGTACATGTTCAATTACATAGGAGAATAAATACACAGGACAGTGATTGCTAACGAGACAAGACAATAGAACAGTATTAGATAAATGATAGAGCATCTGAAAAAGTTTACCATAGATGCACCTTTTTATATTGATATAATTTTATATTGATTATATTGCATATGAGTAGAAAGCAGTGCGCACAACTGTATGTAACATACACTGTCGAGCAGTTTAACTGGAAAAGCTGTCATGTCACATGACAAATAAAGAACCTTGAACATGTTAATGTATGTAACATAAAGCATATGGTAAACTGGCAAATGGAAGTTGTATCACTAAAACAGTGCTACGCTTTCTACTAGCCCTTAAGGAAATAATGCCCATGGCAAAAGATACACAGAGCACTTCGTGGTAAAAGAGTGTGGAAGATCACTGTGAAATTCACACGAGGAGACACGTTTGTTTGGCTCAAATGCCATTGTTGGAGCCTGGTAAAAACATGCCAAAAACATGGGCGCATAGGCCCAGGAGGCATTAAAGGATCGCATCCTTCTGTCTGAGATGAGAGCATAACGTGATGTAACTTTTTTTATAGTCATCCCATTTGGGATAAGTCTTAAACTGTTAACATTCTAGTAAGAATGCTAATTAAACAAAAAATCTTGTATTCATTGTACAGTCCAAAAGTGATGCTTCTGGTGATCATCTTGTGAGTTTGTGACAGCACTGGGTGTAGTTAGAGGAGAGCCAGGGGGCTTACGGTACCATTTTGGACTCGATCCATATGGAATTAGGAGCCTGGCTACCACTAGAGGGAGACTAATAATTAAACAAGCTATTTCTTTTGAGGTCCATTTGGAAGGAAAGCAGTAAACCTTCACTGCCCACTCTATTAGGAACACCTGTACACCTTGTCATTGGTGCGGTTATCCTCATCAGCCAGCACAGCAGTGCGTAAAATCATGCCGATACAGGTCAGAAGCTTAAGTTCATACTCACGTCAAACATCAGAATGCTTGTGGAATGTGATGAGGTTCACCACTTTGATGTGTTGTGTTCGGAGTTGCTTTCCTGCTCACCACGGCTGTAAAGAGTGGTTATTGGCGCTACCGTATCCTTCCTGTCAGCTCGAATCAATCAGGCCATTCTCCTCTGACCTCTCTCATCACGAAGTCATGTCCAGCCACAGATCCGTCCATCATGGGATGTTTTTCTTGGCATTCTGTGTAATCTCTAGAGACTGGTGTGTGTGTGAAAATCCCAGATCAGCAGTTTCTGAAATACTGGATTTTTTGATCTAGCACCAACAACTACACCAAAAGTCAGTCACCAAGATCACATTTTTCCCCCAATCTATTTTATTTGAACAGCTGAAGCTCTTGAGCAGTATATGCATGGTTTTATGCCGCTTCTACGCTTCCATCACGATTAGCTGATTGGATAATTGCATGAATGAGGATTTGGACGTGTTCCTAATAAAGAGGTTGGTGAAATTGTGTGTACATCAGGGGGCGGGGCACCCAAGCAGCCAACCTGAAGCATTGACAGAAAATGATTGGCAACATGTCCATTGTGCATCATCAAGACTTGTAATTTCTTTGTCAAAATCCTCTACAATGAACACTGCAGCCTATAAATTAACATAAATTAACACAGACTTTCAATCCCTTTAGAAATCACACATCTAACTTTTAAAGGAGACAAAATATCAGCAAAGTCAGGGAGTAAAATAATGCAATGCACCTAATTCAATCTGTACAATCCTGATGCTGTTCAGGTCAGACCACAGCGACGCCCGGGTTTCAAAACTTCCGTTCAGTTCAGAGCAGTTAAGGGTTTGAAAGAACAAGTTACCATCACCACTTTAAATACACCAGACGAAATTAAAAATTTTAAATATCAATAAGCCTAGTACAAATGGTTTGGTCTTGGAATGTTTTTTTTTTATTATTTTTTCCACTAGAGGAGTAAACAGTGCCTAAAGGTATTGCTCCTTTCCATTCTACACATACAGAAGAGTCTCAATCCCCCCCAAGCCAAAATGGCTACCCTAGTGAAAAATACAACAGTCCTGTGCATCAAAAACTAAGCCTTGGTCATCTTTGAAGTGGGAAAGCAAAACTGGCTGCAAGACACATGAAGTATTTATACATTTAAAAAAAAAAGGTTAGGGTGGGGTTGCATTTACACAGCAATACTAACAGTTTCTCAAATAAAGCAAACCATGCCAAACACCAGTGACTGAGAACCCATAGCTGCCCTTTTATTTAAAACAAAAAAAAACCAACACAAAAGTTTCCCCCGTCCCAATAAGTGCGAAAACAGACTGAACATACAAACACAGAGATTGCAGGCCGCATTAACAGAAACTTTAAGGATCTTAATGTCTAACAGCAACATGCTTCCTTCAAAACGCGAAGACTACTGCCAATATCAAAAAGCGCATTAGAGAACAGCTAACAAAGCTCAGAGCCAACGACTGGAAGTCACATGGAAGTATTTATATAAAAAAAAAAAAAAAAAAAAAAAAAAAAAAAAAAAAAACCACAGCAATGCACTCTAAAAGCTAAACACTGGAGAATACAGGTGGAATGATTCACTTTTCCTATTTATACACACAGAAAATAAGGCTGTGAACACATACAGTAAAGAAGTGAAAAATCTTTGGATACGTTTTATAAAAAAAAAAAAAAAAAAAATCTTTAAATCCCCCTGGTTGAGCAGGTCAAATCACTGTATCTTTGTTCTCCTTGTTTTTCCGGATCTCTTCCAGCTTCTTATCCTAGAACGGAAATACAACGATTAGCCGAATAAAACAATCACGACTAAAGCGAAAAGAGAGAAACCACGCTGCACCTTCTCTTTGAACTTCTCGTTCATGGCTGCCATTATTGCTGTACGGTTCTCTTTAGTGGCTTCCATTTTCTGATGAAGTTTCTCCTCCGCCATCTTGCTGAAATTGTTGTTCTCCTCCAGAGCTTTCTGCTGTACCTCCTTTTCATGCTCACGCTTCTCAGCCAAGTGCTTCAGAACTTCAGCTTCATGGGACTGCAAAAGGAAGTAATCCGATCATTAGGGATTAACTTCAGGATTCATGCACACACTAGTGCCACTAGGAGGCAATAACAGACATAGAGGTGTTCTTAAGACATGTTCAGATGGGTAGTGTTCAGGTTTCTTCAAAGGAAGAGTGCTAATAATAATAGGCTGGAAGTCAGAAGGATTCAATAGGTCAGTGTTGCATCACAACTTGTGACATTTCTTGATATGGTGGAATCTATGGAAGTTCATATATAGCCACTGTAGTCACGCTAGCAATGCACTTTTTTAAAATTGGACACAATCCATCAAAATCAATGAATGGGCTTTCAGGTACAGTAGAAAGTCTGCCCAGTTGCATGATTGTCCATAATTCTATATGGACACGTTTCCACCCAAAACATGCATCTGCCAGAAAAGCCCAACACACCCACAGAGGTGCCAACAAAAAGCCCTAGCAGAACTAGCACAACATTAGCATACACAACATGGCCATGTGTCTGGGGAAGACCCTCATATGGGTCAGGTGTCCATACTTTTAGCCATATAGTGTACATCAGCAGACAGGACGGCTCTAAGTTAAAAGCATGATGAATGATGTATTGGATTAACTGTTAGGAAACTGCAAACTGTAGAAATGTTTGGATTTAGAAGTCATAAGCAACCACCTGACTATGAGCTTGTTAAACAAGTGTTACAAAACTCACGTATGTAGTTGAGTACATACCATGTGTTCCACAAGAAATCATAACCGTCATGAAGGATCTCTTTACACATTACATTTACTACTGACAGAAAAGGAAAATTTCAAAACTCAAACATGTCAGCCCAAATAGACATTTTTAAAACTAGGACTTGTAACCCNCGGCAGGGATTGTAGGTGGGGGGAGTGAATGACCAGCGCTCTCTGCCACCCTCAATACCACGACTGAGGTGAGACCCGAAAGCCCCAACTTGGGGTGGGGGGGGGGTCTGTCCACTGCTCCGTGTGTGTGTGTGTGTGTGTGTGTGTGTGTGTGTGTGTGTGTGTGTGTGTGTGTGTGTGTACGCACTTGGATGGGTTAAATGCAGAGCACAAATTCTGAGTATGGGTCACCACACTTGGCCACATGTCACTTCAATCACTCACTCGATATGGACTTTAAAATAAATAAATAAAACAATTTCTCCCGCTTGGATACAGCCAGACTTATGGTAGTACTAGACTAATTGATCAATAATGTGATACCTTTGAGCTGTGTGGATCAAGAGACTGTTGGTTCTGGCAGGTGAGAACTAAAACAAGAGGAGTGCCAAGCAACAACATTAACTTAACAGTAAGGAGCAGCAACTGGACTTTTGCCTGAATATTTGTTCCATTTTTACAGACCAGAGACTCCAGACCCACCTTCTTGTTTTCTACTGGCTCACAAGCCTGGATTTCATAAATTCACAGGTCAGAGTTGACTTAATCCAAGTCAATGCAAAGCGCAGTTAACTGCTACCAGAAACAAATGCATCTTTGAGTCCGACGTCCTTTCCCCTTCGGTGAATTGGCCAGAGAATGTGTGTTTAGTCTGATCACTGGCTTTACCAGAGTGCAGAAGTGTCTCGCGTATCGCTGTAATCCCTCCATGCCGACACCTCTAAACAACGGATGTGGGTGTTTGAGACGTACCTTGCGCCTTTCCTCAGCTGCTTCCAGTTTCTTCTGGATTTCCTCCAGTGACCAATCCTTTTTCTTTTGAGGAGAGAGGGGGAAGTCTCCTTTCGACTCTGGGGCAGGATCGCCCAGAATGACCTCAAAGGCCTGGCCTGAGGCCCGCTTGTCCAGCTCCTTCACTTTAATATCTAAAAGGATAGAATAAAATGAACGAAGAACAAAAACCGCCAAAACGACATCTTAAACAGTACAGAATGATAGTGTCAAGTGAAGCACAGCCAAGACGGAGGGAAATTCATCTGCTTACCACTAGAGGCCATTGTGTCAGTAGATCTCTGAGATGAGTGGTACACCTGATGGAAAAGGGGAGAGACACATCAAAATCTCGTCAGGATCACATTTAGGTGTACAGCACTCACCGACTGTGTTTACATGCACATCAAATTCCGTTTAAGGTCTATATTTGGATTGCAGCCATAGTCTGAATATGATGCTTATACGTGTACAGGCATCAGAAGATTCCTGTATACACGGTTGTTGTAAGTACGCTGACCTACAGGTGCTTTTCCTTTCCTGCTGAGTCTCAAGATGCTGTCCTTGACTATAGAGTACGCTCAGTTTACACTTTTACTACTTTTTCCACACTAATTTAATCAGAACTCTAACACGTCTCACCATTAAAAACGCCCAACAGCACTGCCTCGAAAGGGTCAGGTAAGCATCTGTTAAGATAAGCACCTGTTAGCACCCACAATTCCTTGTGGATTGAGCATGCACATCTGTCCTTTCAGTGGATTTTCTGAATAAAGTGCACCAAACTTCCGATTAAAACAGGGAATCTTAATCTGAATCTCTATCTTAATTCGAATATTGCCAAATTCTGATTAATATCGGAATATTGATGTGCATGTAAACGCAGTCAGAGAGCCCTCCTGTGGCAACTTGAAAAAGGGATATAGACACTCTGAACAAATAAAACAACTCATGCATGTGTGTGTGTGTGTGTGTGTGTGTGTGTGTGTGTGTGGGATACCTGCAAGTGCTAAGTGATAATTCTAGCTAGTACAGGGGAAAAAAACTGAAATTGGTTTAAGATTAGCTTTAAACACCACATAGCAGTGTCCCAGAAAGAGAGAGAGAGAGAGAGAGAGAGAGAGAGAGAGAGAGAGAGAGAGAGAGAGGGGGAAAAAAACCCCAAACAAACAGTGTAAGACCGAAACAGGGAGAGAGACATTGAGTGTGAGGGAGGGAGAGAGAAAGCGACAGACAGAGAGAAAGGCAAAGAAAGAGAGAGAGAGAGAGAGAGACCTTGAGTGAGAGGGAGGGAGAGAGAAAGCGACAGACAGACAGCTAGAAAGGTGCAGTGTGTGTGTGTGTGTGTGTGTGTGTGTGTGTGAGTGAGTGTGTGATTGAGAGCTGATTGGAGCGGCGCTGAAATTTGGCGCGCATTGTGAGGTAACGGAAAAAAAAAAAAAAAAAAAACAACTCGCACCGGCCGCGAGTGAAAAGGCGCGCTCGCGCTCGCGCACGCCTTCTTCCGCCCGAAAACGTCACACACATCAAAACAAAGTGAAGAAAATGAGAGCGCGCGCGCGAACCATACAGTGGGGGGGAAAAACACAAATCTTACACGCGCGCAAATTGCAAGCACCAAAATCTCCTTAACTGGAGTGGTTTTTTTCTCCCCCGTTTTAAATCTAGAAGTCTGCAGCGCATTTAGTTGGCCGTGCACAGTGTGAAACACACAAACGCCACCAGGAAAGAGCCACATGGAGAGCAGCTGCAAACAAACAAAGAGAGACAGACAGACAGGCGGTGGCGCGTGCTCCAACTCCGCCTCACACACCCAAGCTCTCCTGATCAGTCCCTGAGTGGGTCAAGTTCATCCTGAACAGAGCTTGTTGCATGGACAGGAATCGGAGTCTACACAAAAGAAGAGCGTCTGAACCGCAGGTCCGAGCAGGCGCCTTTCATACTCGGCATCGAAGCGCATAAGCGCGTGGAAGCAACCAAGCAAATGAGCACAGAGCTGTGTGAGAATTTATCAGCTAGACCAAGACCTGGAAGATGAAGGACTATTTCAAACAAGACTCTTTACGTGATCACAAAATGTCGGCTGAAGTTCCAGGCACGCAGAAACACACACACACACACACACACACACAGGTTTGATGAACTCCCAGCACACAAACAGAGCAAGGTGCTGATGCTAAACACGCAGATGGTGAAAGAGTCGGAGCTAGAAGTCTCAGCATGATCTTTTCCTCTCCAGAACAGACCAACCAAGCAGCACGAGCGCTGAACATTACTTTGTTTATTGATATATGCCATCTACGCAGTGATGTAATAACACACTGCATGCATCCTACTATCAGCTTCACTCTGCATTAAAAACAGGCCTCGGTGAGATTTTGCTTTTCAAAATGAAAAATGCACAACCTTTTGTTTCTTTTCCTAACCTTCCGCGTGAGCACTCACCTTCTCCGTCTCTCTCACAGTCCCTTTCGCGCGACTTCTTGCCCCACGCGAGGTTAGTTCGCGCATAAGAAGACCAAATCTAATGTCGTCATACCCATTCTCTTCTCCTATTGGCTAGTTCTGTTGACGCCCCGGGTTTTGGGGAAGTGTAGTTCTTTACAAGTCCAAACATGACCAAAGCAGCCACCAAAGAGTGACTTTGTAAGTGTTGCTGGCTCTGTTCAGGGGAAAGTAGCTAAATGCATGCTCCACAATTCACTAGAAAGTCCTCAGGTGACTTATATTTATATATATATATATATATATATATATATATATATATATATCTATATATATATAGTAGTGGTGGTTGTATTTTTGTGTGTTAACGACACGGGTGTCGCCCCAGAGAC
>JAKKZN010000029.1:8707166-8722156 GCA_033441825.1 Pangasius elongatus
TTATGCATGCAGAAGAGGGCTGATAGAGCTTTCCTGTTAGTGTGTCACATAGTTACGTGTGTGTAAGTAGTCTTTTCTCCTGTTATATACATAGTTACCTGTGCATACACACCTGCCCAAGCACTATCTGTCCTCTTCTGCATACATTAGCTCACGGATGCTCACGGTCGACTAGTGTCACTGTGATTGACAGGGTAGGGAGAGCATGCCATTCTTCTGAACCAGAGCGCACTCTATTGACTTCCTGTAATGGATGGCTAATGATAGGGTGAATGCTTCATGTAACGTTTTCTGTACACTAACCTGATATGAGGTTAAAATTCAGCAACTAAGCAAAATGTTTTCCATAATTTTTGCCCTGTATTTGCCTCACTGGTTTATTCACACATCTTATCTTCAATAAGGAGATCCCCAGGCTTGGGAAGGGGTTGTGTGTCAATTGGCATTTTTTACATAATCTAGGCTTGACTGAAGGCCTAGATTGGGTCAGTTGGACATTCATTGCATCAGTCTACAGAAGGAACGTGCATCATGTGTATCATCTGAACCTGGTTGCGTCTCTGCTGAATTTTACTTGTTGCCCTTCGTCTAGCCACAGACTCTATAAATCTTTACCTAAAACAGTGGTCTTAGTTTGGATGAGTATAAGATGTATATGAATATAAGATGTGTTAATCAGAAGAATGACCAGACCAGAGCCTTCTCACTGTGTTGTAGTGATATGTAGTAGATATTCCCCCATCTGGAGGAAGAGCCTGTGCGAAAGCCAGGCAGTCCTCACTAAGCTGCTAGTTCAGTTCACCCTCCTTGCACACATCCACAGCCTCTTCAAAAAGTTGCGGATGGAAAAAAACACGATGAGTGATGTCAGAGTGTTTGGGCTTCTTGCAGCTGGAGCATGGCACGTCTGGGAAGCCGGGCAGTGAAACGTGGACGTTCTCCAGAGCCACTCTAACCAGAGCTCCCTCCCTTTCTTTTCCACCTGCGACCTGATTCTTTTCATCCTGCCTCTTACCGAGCACTGATGAAAGCAAGCGCTGCATAGAGAAACGGCATTCGATATATGTCATCACTATGGGAAAAAGTACTGCAGCTTTCCTCTTTTTTTTTTTTTTTTTGTGAATGAACCTGCTGTGGGGTTGAAAGTAACATCATGCACACTAATGAGTTGTGAAATATCAAATCTAAAGCAACACTGTAGGAATCTGATATTATTAACATAATACCGGTGACTTAAATAGATCAAGAATGAGCAGAGAAGCGCCTCGTGAACAGCAGGATATCATGTCACCTGTGAGCTCGGTGTATGCAGACTGAAATCTCACGTTCTTCTCTGCCTCGTAGCCGCACTGGCTCATTCATACATTTTCTCTCGATCTCATTCTCCCCCTCTCGCTCTCTCTCTCCCTCTCAGTCGGTCTCTCTCTCTCTCTCTCTCTCTCTTTTTACTCTCTGTTACTCTTGTTCTCTCTCCTGCTCATTCAAAGCCTCACCTCTCCGAGACTTTAACCAGGCTGGACAGAAGAAAACCTGCTGTTTTCCTGGTAATAATCCTGATAAATATCGATCATTTCAGAGTTTGATTTTACAGTGTGGCTGTCTGCAGCTCACCTTCCTCTGTGGCTGATCTCATTGAGGCTGGTGCTGCATCATTCTTTGTTAGGCTTCTAGCACTTGAAGGATATTATGTTGATCTGTAGAGCGCACGATTGTCCGTTCTACTGAGTCACGGTGTGTTTTGTGCTTGTGGCGGTACAGTGTGCATCCGAAGTGTGCGATTTTGTCATGTGAGGTGCGAGTGGCGTGTGTCGTAGAGACGGAACAGGCAGCGAAAAAGATGAATGGACTGACTGTCTGGTTCACTCAGTCTCTCCCTCTTTCCTGCTTTCCTCACACTCCCGTTTGCTGAATGAATCCTGGGGCGACTTGAGGTTTGTCCGCTGCGCATGTGTGCGTGCGTGTGTGCGTGCGTGTGTTTTTGTGTGTGTGTGTGTGTGTGTGTGTGTGTGTGCGTTCAGATACTGTTTAATGTCAGCACAGGGGTTTTGTCTCCAGAGGAATCGACACTGGCATGCTGCTGATGAAGCTCTTTCCGTCAAGTCAGTGCCTTGTTAATGTTGCATCTGTGATAAGCTACCAGAGCAGCAGAAAAGAGAGGATGGCAGTCTGCAATGCAGGAGGCAGAATTTGTTCTGTTTCTTTGGGAATGACATCAGTAAAAGCAACGCGGCCTCAGAGCTGCACTGTTTGTTAATAGCGAGGCGTTTTCACATTGTGTAACTGTTGTAGCTCACTTTTGTTTGGTCCTCATTTGCATTGCTAGAGGTTAAGAAGACGATTTTTTTTTATAGAGCACTACACCAAAATATCATGTCCGCAAATGTATTATGTATTAGAAAAGTACTGTTATAGCTGAAAGGATTGATTAACAATATGAGAAATAGAGTTTGTCGTCTGTTGTTTAAATTGATAAAAACCACTCCAGCGTTTTTGGCCAGATTTGGAAAGGAGCCATTCTAATGGTTGTTGTGTGTTGGTCATTTTATGGTTGAGGAAGATGAGGGAGTGAGAGAAGTGAAAGAGGGGTGGTGATGGTGGTGGTGGTGGTGGTGGTGGTGATGAAGGGTGCTACATTCTCTCTGTGTAGTCAGCGAGGATGCTGTGAGATAAATTTAGCCCTCCAGCTCTGCTTCCATCTGCCGCCGCATGGTTTAGGGCCGTTGCCATAGGAACAACCATTGGGTGCCCATTAGTGAAAGAGAGAGAGAGAGAGAGAGAGAGATTGATGAGATTTCCAAAAAACATTTAAGCACCATATTTAGTTTTTTTTTTATTGATTAACCATATTGAACGACATGTGGTTTTATTAAATGCAATCATTTGACATGTATAGCTACGTTTATTTCTGCTTTTGCGAAACTTATCATTTGTCTTTTGGGATTTCGCAACATTTAGCCTTGACCTTGCTAGAAAGTGCACACAGGGCCTTTGCTTTGTGATTATTGAACTTGTGTGGTTCTAGTTTTTTTTGTTGCATTCAGACACTTCACAGTTTGTCCAAAAATAACTTTTATAGCATGAAACCTGAGAAATTGTGATCCAGAAGCTGTGATCTCTGTCTGCTGCCGCTACAATATGTACAGTATCCCATGAAGACTAGAGCCTGTGCTGAGCAGGCTACCTATGAAGATTTTCATCTATTTCCACTGTGAGGCTTCATAACACATTTTGAGTCAGGTGATATTTCTGCCTCCTAATCAAGAGCATGTGTGAAGAACAGTCATGCCTTCTGTTTTGCTTCCAAGTTTCCACCTGCACAAACAGACCATCTCTTAAATATCCATCCATTCCTCTTTAGCGGTGCAATTCAAATAGTGTGCAGACATTATGCATACATTAAGCTATGACTTTTCCCACAACTGGTGGTGATTGGGCTACTTACGGATTTTGAACTTGAACAATTGGTATCAAAGGAAAATGTTTTTTGAGCGGGATTTGATTTTATTGTGGAAATGTCTTATAAACTGAGTGCTTTTTAGCTAAAATTATATGGAAAAAAAACTTAATGTTACCAAAAACAACTTCAAGCCTCTGTCAAACATAAACATACTATGCATACTTATAGTCAGGTGCTACAAAACTCCTCCTCCAAATTCCACCTGCTCAGGATTGGGCATTCCAGGTCACATAATAAATGGCAGTGGCATCTCGCTGGCAATGTAAACAACTCAGTGACAGCGGAAGATATAGTGAAAGAGGATAGGAACGAGGAAGCATAACATTTTGACCACATTTGTCACGATTTCAATCACAATCACGGCAAGCAAGAAAACTAAGGTGAAAGTGCATTTTGTGCACTACTGAATGCTGTCAGTTTTACCAATTGCAAAAAGATATACTAATTATATTCAGATTGTATTATAAACAGAACCACAAATAGTTCGTTTGAAATTAGCTTCACTGTCCTGACATTCAACTGCCTACTATCACACTCAGAGCACAAAGAAGCTGAATGAGTGGAAAACAAGTTTCTCTGGTGGGTTTTCTGGTAAATCAGGTAGCTGGGGTAAGCAGATCCTCCATTCCGATTTGTATATTGAATGTTTTTATGTCAACTACCAGCAGTATAGTCCTGCAAAAATCAAACCCGTCTGGACGCAAACGACAGAAAAGAAAAAAAAAACCACTCGTCCTAGTCAATAGTGAGTTCACCACAGAAGCTAGAGATAATAGTGCTCAAGATTAGTAAGGAATAACACAGGCAGAGATTGTGCGGTTATAAAAAAACAATCCACGTCGTTTAATATTAAAAATGGTGGAGTATCCACCATACTAAGTCCCTGTGTATGATAGTACTAGTATAGAAATAATAACATATAAGACCAAGCCAATTAATATAATGCTATCGTTCATGTTACAGCCGGAACTACTGTCTGAGCCTTCCGGCCTTCTGACCAATCAGATTACAGAATGCAACTCCACTGTGGCATAAGATAAAATAATTCCCAAGGGGTTTAACCATACCTACTAACTGGAGTTGACACAATGAGGAACAGGTTTAACTCCAGCGAATCAGCCCTGTTATTTTAGCTATTCTCCAAATTATGTTGCTAACTAAGTTGAAAGCTGTTTAACATGTTATTATTATTATTATTATTATTATTATTATTATTATTATTATTAACTGATAGGCTGGAAATGAGGGACAAACTCTGTCACCCCCAAAAGACTCAGCCAGACTTCTGTTGTCACCCAGTTTATGGCCAAGAGATCCTACTCTGGTAAGTCTTTAGACTATAGTGTATATTTCGTTTCTTTAAAAACATCATCAGACATACATGTAAACAGTTCAGATTATTCTAATTCCATGAAAAGCTGTCTGCTATACATGTGTCAATAGTATTGTAGTTATTGGCTTGCTGTTTAAACAGCTAAGAGTTCTGTATTATTAATGGTTTTCTTAATATGTTGCCTTTTACCTTATCTCTATGGGGGGTTACTGCTATTCTTTAGTACTTGGTTCAATTTGAAAGAGATAAAAATAGTTACATCTGTAAATATGGTTCCTTGAGCCCCAGATAACTGCCAGCGGTGGTGAGAATCATCAGGATGCCTTGATACTGTATGCGGGAACATGGATACTGAGAGTTTCCAGCAAAGTAGTAACTTTCCACCAAAGCTGTAACATAAAATACAGTATTTGCAATAAATATAAGCCATCTTTCTCTAGAACCTTCTGGCCAAGTTCTGGCAGAGAATGACAAGGATGTAACATAGACCCACAGTTCCATATGTAAATAGCATTATATTTTACCCCTGAATCACCTGGATAACATACACCAACAATGTCATGACGAACAGGACTCACTTTAGGACTAACCAGGTGCTGCCCATTCAGCCACGAGAGCGTTAGTGAGGTTGGGCACTGATGTCGGGCGAGGAGGTTTGGTATGCAGTTGGCGTTCCAATTCATCCCAAAAGTGTTCAGTGGGGTGCAGTCCATGTGTGCTTCCAACACAACCTTGGCAAGCCATGTCTTCATGGATGTTGCTTCATGCTGAGGGGTATTGTACTGCTGAACAGGTTTAGGACTCTTAGTTCCAGTGAAGGGAAATCATAATGCTACAGCTTACAGAGACATTCTAGTCAATCCTCCAACTTTGTGCCAAAAGTCTGGGGAAGGCCCACATATGGGGATCATGGTTAGGCATCCACATACTTTTGGCCATATAGTGTATTTACATGATCTAATTTTAGCACTCATTGTCTTTCTTTAGTAAAATGTAAATGCAACGAAATAAAAAAAAAAAGCCTGCTAGCAGACAAAAGCTTTGTACACCAAGAATATTTTTTTCAGCTCCAGATTCACTCACAGCACAACAAGTCTGGAATGCACTACTGGCACAGATTTGCATTACCAGCAGGATCCCATATGGTTCCACACCTTTCCACCCCTGCAGCAAAGCGTGGGCACCAGTGCCAGCTGGTTAGTGAGGGAAGATGCGTGGATCTTGTGTATATTAAAATGAAAATAGTGAGAAAATGTTTATTTGTCTCACATCTGAATTTCTTCTCTGCTAGTTAGGAATGATTGTAAAATTACTTTCAGAAATGTGCCTCTTAATGGGATAAATGTTTTATAAATATAAACCTTCAGTTGCAAAAATTAGGAATTAAGATTTTGTTAGAAAAATGAATGGGTATACATCTACTGAATATAGCCCATCAAATGTTGTTGGGCACAATTTTGTCTGCAACTCTCCGCTCCATCACCGAAAAAAGACTGCCAAAGGACATCTGCTCACCAGTTATTATTAGGGTGGTGGCCACTTTCTCATCACAGCAGTGACACTGACATGATTGTGGCATGAATGATGTGAGTGCATCAGATACAACTCCACTACTGGAATTTTGAAACACAATTTACAGTAGTCTTCCAAACATAAAGGGCCAGAGGATGAGAGAGGAATTGTGCCTGGAAAAAAAAACAGCTCTAGTCCTCACTAGTGGACATTATAGAGGATGGTTCACAAATTGTACTTAGTGGCAGATGGGTTAGAATCAGTAAATGTTTGACCTACAAACTGTCCCTATAGAGGTGTACCTGATAGCAACAGTGTAAGTACAAGGTTAGATTACCTAAAAAATGGAAACTGTGTGTATGCATTTGTAAGTTTATTTATTAGCATTCCTTATGCTCATAGAGCATCTCATTTAATTTCTGTTTGTGGTATCTTACAGAACTTCTAAGGTGACACCATTTGCAAGAAGAAAAGCTTTTGATGTTTACTCAATCCAAGGACACCAATACCAAGAAAAAAAATGTCTATGAAGGAGTTATGCTGATGTTCCACCTTCAATACAAGTTACAAAAGGCAGAATAGGATCATAACTTTTACAAGCATGATTGAAAACCTCAAGTAGTTTATCACACCATCACTTTCATCATGGATTAAAGTTTATCAGTTTTTTCCAGGATCACTCAAATTCCATAGCTAGTGTTTAGAGGTCCCAGAAAACTATGTTCTTCTTTGGCCATATTGTGTCCGTAATGATTCTACTTTATCTAAGGATTGTGAGGTAGTCTCCAGGTGTGGCATTCTACCAGAGGCCCTTTCTACATTTTATGGAGGTCTCACATAGACAACTGAGCACTGGGGAGCAGTCAGGAGGTCAAGAACACCTTCATGAACCTCAAAATGAGTCTTGTCTCAACAACCCAAAACCAACCACAGCTCGCTCCCAGCAGCAGCAGCATGGACCATCTCATCCCAGACAGACAAAAAGACTTCGTCATGAGAGAAAGCGTCTCCGGCTTCAGAAAAGAAATGTTCAGGAAGCAGATACTCTTGAAGGGGGGAAGTCAGAATGGGCTACTAGAAGTTCTGAAGATATGGATGTTTCTGATAAAGGCCCTGAGACTTCAACTTCATCAGTGTCAGCGCAACCTTCCATGGAGGCACAAGAAAGCACACCAAAACAAAAACGCGAGCGTAAACCTCAGAAGCCAGGAAAGTATGTTTGCACCTACTGTGGCCGTGCATGTGCCAAGCCCAGCGTATTACAGAAACACATACGCTCCCACACTGGAGAAAGGCCTTACCCTTGTGCACCATGTGGTTTTTCCTTTAAGACTAAAAGTAACCTTTACAAGCACCGTAAGTCACACACACATAAGGTAAAAGCTGGTATGGCCTCAGGTAGACAGGGGCCTGACATGAGTTGTCATGAAGAGCCAGTTACAGAATCAGATGAAGACACTGGTCAGCTATCTTCATCTCTTACTATTAAAAATCAAGAGATGATATCCTCTCAGAGAAATTCTCGTGCAGAAATATCCCCCGAAGGGCAGTCACAGGGATTAGAATACTCTCATGCCGTCAAAAAGAGGCTAGCTATGAGGCTTAGCAAAGGAAGACGAGCTCCTGTGGGCTCATCTGATGAGACCTCCTCATCATTTGGGCTAAGCAGCAAAGGCAGCACAGAATCAGGCTATTTTTCTCGTTCTGAGAGCACTGAAATATCTCAAGACAGTCTGCCAAACACAAGTGCCAAAAGTTATGCAGAAGTAATTCTTGGAAAATTTGGCCGTCTTGGCCATTTACAGAGAACAGTTCGTCAACAGGATGAACACTCTGCAGAACCAGAGGGGAGGAGCATCCCTTTCTCAGTGCCTAAAAAGCAAGTAATTGATCACATCACCAAACTCATCACCATCAATGAAGCAGTTGTAGACACAAGCAAGATTGATAGTGTCAAACCCAGAAGGTTTTCTCTTTCTAGGAGGAGCAGCATTGAGTCATCTCTTTCTAAAGATATAATTCTACGTAGAGCAAAAGAGATAGAAATTAGTTCCAAAAGCAGTGGTTCCATCACTCTAGGTGTCCCTTGTGAGAAATTTCAACAGCACTCCATCAGTGTCAATCAACCAGCTAATCCTTTGTCAGCTGGTCCTCTTTTAAGAAGTCACTCATTACCATCAGATGCAAGCATTGAATCCACTGCTGCCTCACAAAGCTTTCGTCACAGCCAATCATTTGATGAACAACCAGCTCAGAACAGGCGGCATGGTATGCTAAGGCGCCAGCCTGCAATTGAGTTACCCATTGGTGCTGAAATTACTACTGAGGAGCAGCCCTCTTCTAGCTCACCATTTCATTCCTCAATTTCCATGGTGTCTGACTGTAAGCAAAAACAGCTAGAACCATTTGAGTGTGAAGCATGTGGACTTGCATGCAACAACTGGGAAAAATATAAAACACATAAGAACCACCACTGCCCTGCCCAGCCATCTCTCCAACTTGAAATTCCTGCATGTCAAGCTGAAGAACCTGGGACAATTCATAAAACTCGAGTTGGTGGCTTAGCAGTGCGGAAAAGGCGAAAGGAAGAGAGTCTAGAACTTGATGATCCTGCCTTACCATCAGCTGCCTTGTCATCTACCTTTACAACATCACAAGGATATATTGCAACATGTGTAAAGCCCACCATAGAATCTGTGGTACCAATGCAGGCACACGAGAAGGAGAACACTCTAAAAGGAGTATCAGTGATACAACATACTAGTTTATTTAACAAACAAGAACCTTCCACTCACACTTACATAAAGGAACAGACACCAAAGCCAAACTTCCGTAAGCTTGTTCGCCAACACAATGTTCAAATACCAGAAATTCGAGTAACAGAAGAAACAAATATCAACACGACAATGCCACTCCATCCAGATGTGTCTGAAGCTAAAGAGGCAAAAAAAGTTGAAGACTTCCAATGGCCCCAGAGAAGTCCATCACTGGCCCAGCTTCCCATTGAGAAGTTGCCACCAAAAAAGAAAAGACTTCGTCTTGCAGAGGCAACCCAGTCCTCTGGAGACTCAAGTTTTGAATCACTATCTGTACCTCATAGTCCAAGTCAAGATACTCATCGATATAGTCATTCCACATCATTTGAGGAATCTGTCAAAAGTGATGTTGACACAGTGTCTAGGAGGTCAAGAGCTCCTCATACATTAACAATCTCAAGTACTCACCATCCTCACAGAGAAATGCAACGGTCTGCATCCGAGCAAGCACCACATATACCTCAGCAGACAAACCCCATTGTTGAGACCAGAAGTAAGTCCTTTGATTACAGCTGTTTATCCCCTGATCGAACACCTGCAGGTTGGAGGGAAAGGCGCAAATGCCTCTTGATTAAACATTCCGCTGTAAGAGAGCCAGAGGAAGAGGATCCACCACCAAAGCCAATTCTTACTGTTAATCCCCCGTCTCCAAGTGCAAGCATTTCCCCTAGACACAGCCCTGACACATCTCATTCCTCTGTGCCTTCTTCATTCCGTAATGTGTCTTTAAGCAATACAGTGTGCCCCTCATTCTCTCATAAACTTGTTACTCCTTTAACTGCAGTGACTCATACAGATGATCATACAGTCATGGAAAATCTGCACTGCCTTTCAGGTGCTGCAAGAGCTCATTACTACTCAGTGTCCTCAGGTCTTAAGCTTGAGATCCCCATAGAGGATGATGTTGGCCAGTCAACTGCCAATTATCATCATTACCATCCCCATCTTGATATTACTCCAAGCCAAGAGCTTTTGAGGCCTCCTGGGATGCAGAGAGTGCCTGTTCGCCTTTATTCAGGCTTACCTGTCCATGCCAATTCTGTTTACACTACTCTGTCACAGACAATTGTTGCAACTTCTCAGGATCCTATTTGCTCTGGTTTAAGATTAGAATCCATAGGATCTAGGTTTGATTTCAAAGATCAAACACCAGTAGCTGAAGGATCCAAATCCTCCAGTGTAGGGGGAAATAAACGGGTATTGTCCCCAACAAGCAGTGTGGAACTCACCCCTGATAGTCAACAACAGAAACGAGTGAAGGAAGAGGAGGAGGACACAGACAATACAAAGAGCAATACGAGTAGTTTAATTTCCAGCAAAAAAGAAGACTCTCGGTTGTGTACTAAAAGTATTGTAGTCCCCATAGACAAAAAAGAGACTTCATATACTTCTCTTGACACAAATCTTGCAATTAGCTGGTGCTATCTAAACTACATCAAACCCAATCCGTCCGCCCAAGATGACAACCAGAACTCAGTCTATTCTACTTGGTGCATAAGTACTCGGAATCCAAACCCTCCAGGGCTAACCAGCAAAGATGTACTCTCCCTAGTGTACTGCAAGCAAAGACATACTCCTTTCACCTACACTACAGCAGCAATGCCTCCCTCCACAGTGGGAAAACCTGCAGCACCTGACACCAGGGATCGCAAGGAGGCTGAGGTAAATGTAGAAACTCCTGGATGAGTACTATGTATGAGAAGTATATACACTATATGGTCAAATGATTGTGGACACATGACCTTAATACTCATATGTGGTTGTTGAACATCCCATCTAAGAGTTATTTCCCCCTTTCTGTTATAATAACCTCTACTCTTACAGGAAGGCTTTCCACTAGATTTTGGAGCATGGCTGTGGTGATTTGCCTATTCAACCACAAGAGTATTAGTGAGGTCAGGTAGTGATGTCGAATGAGGAGGCCTTGGGCACAAAGGTGGTCAATGGTTTTGAGGTCAGGGCTCTGTTCAGGCAAAGTCGATGCTTCCAACATTGTGGCAACATTTTGAGGAAGGCTCACATATAGATGTGATGTTCAGGTGCCCACAAACTTTTGCCCATATATTGTATTATATGACCTTGATGGCTTATTAAAAAAGAATATGAAATGTTGTGTAGGAATATAGATCAGTATATGTTTTTTTTTTTTAAGTAGACCCAACAACCTTTCCATGTTGATAGAGTGGTACCCTCAAGGGTCTGTTTTTTGTACTTTTAGTATATATCTTTCACCTGGATACATGAATATAGTGTGCATTTAAAATTATTTAAATGCACCTTTGAGGGTACATCTTTCTCAGTGACAAGGAAAGGTAGAGTTTAGTATGTTTTTAGGAGTGACTTACCTGACTCTTTAGAGTCAAAATCACTTATAATACTTTCTGCAAAATGTTGAAAGTGAATTCCCTCATCTCTGTCTCCCTGGGCACCCGGAGCAGGGTTGGTGAACTTGCCCGTGTCTCTCTCGAGTATAGGTACATGCCATACAGCCCATAGACCCCACAGAGATCCAGAAAGCTGAGCTGAGAAAGACAGAAAAGACACCAAAGGAAGAGGGAGAAGAGGAAGCACAGTCTACCTCCAAATACAACGAGATCCTCCGGGTACAAATTTGTGAAGGAGGGTAAGACACACTTCCATTTTGAGGTAGTTCAACAATTGCAATGTTTGTGAATCTCTACTATGCCTGGTATGCAAAATTTTAACATGGTTTCTAGGTCAGTCAAACAAACAGGAAGACAAAAAATATGAACAGATTTTCTAAATAAAAAATAATGAATGTAAAAAATGGATTTAGAATTGTTTTTATGCTTCCGTCACTCTCATAATCATGATTTCTCAAGCAAGAGTGGTTGACTGTCTGTCTTGAAGATTTGTATTGAATGTTCATTGTAAACAGCAGTTAAACTCATTAGATTTGGGAATTGATCCGAAGAGGATCAAGGTCACAGCAAGGACTAATGTCTGAAAGGACCAGACTTGTTGGTAGTGGAGGTCCCATCGAGTTCTACTAGTTTTTCTTTTAAAAGAGAACTGCTACAAATGGTCTACAAAGTGTTTAGTATATATTAATTTAGTGATTCTGATTTTGATATCAGTGAGTCTGAATATCAGGATGCCTTGGAATTACATAGTTTGTATTGCTAAAATCAAGTGTTTTGTTATAATATTGCTTGAGTAGTATATCAAGATTTCACTGTACAGTAATTTCCAGAAGCCTTATGTCCTTTGTTAGAGTGTTTTTCCATATTTTATAGTGCCTGCGCTGTGTACCTTGGTCACGTTTGTACTTTTGTCACCAGTATTTCAGTGCACTGTGCTGTGTTGTTCTTGCCCCCTCTGCTCCAGGAGATTGCTTTGCTGTCAGAGCCAACACAGACCTTCTGTTACGTGGCTTGAGCCAGGAAACTACCTAGCCTGGCGTTCACTTCCTCTCTCCTGCAAATCCCGCAGAGCCCTGCTGATGCCAAACTGCATAAATGATTTTGGTCATTCAGCTCCGGATAGGCAGAGAGAGGCAGAAGGGCACAGCTGTATTTTTAGATAACATAGTTTTAGTTTTTAAAGAACTGATATACAGTGTTATGTAGAAATAACAGCATTGATGGAAGAAGTATCAGAGTAGATGAAGAATGGTGGTGAATCTACTGATCACTCCTGCTATTGCTTTTATTTAAATAATGCGCAAACATGGTCATTTATGCCGCTCCCCATTTTGTTGCTGAAAGCTGTCCCGTGATGTAGTTGTTTGTGCCTGCGCCCTTGAGGTTTATGAGTTTCACAGACAAATTGTCATGTCTGTGTATGAAAGCAGCCATCTGTGTCTTTCCCTCACAGTGAGTGCTTGCACAAAATATTCTCCACAGTGACTTGATCTCACAATTAATGCAGACGCTTTGAGGTTGACTCATCAATCAGCCAAGCAGCAGTCTGCTCATTGTTTTCTTGAGGTCATAATAGCTGATAAGATGCTCAGACATTTTTAATGTTCCAATTTTTTTTTTTTTTCGCTCACTGTGACGAGGAAGTGTCAGAGCATGGTTCTTGTGCTGTTTTAGACTTAAGCACATAATAGTTGATGCACGAAATAAGATAATGGAGGTACTTGTTTCTCATGTGCCTTGTAGGGATGTAATGAAATACATCATACGTTATTCGTAATGAACAGAGAACGGACTGAACAATGGTTTTTAAACAGCTATGTGTAGGAGGTGGACTATTCATTTTAGGTCTGTTGTCAGTAGTTTACTCCAGTGGTCTAACCTAAACACTCCCTTATTTAGCTCCAAAATAAAACCATGTTTCTACCGTAGAGCTGCCACAGGACAGATATACTGCACTGTATATGCTATTTGTCATCAGTCATCTTCACTTAATGATAATCTTCTTGGAAAATCATAGGGGCATCATAATGAATGCTGCTTAAGGGACCCCATTTAGATTAGCAGCAGCACCGTGTCCCGACTTTGTAGTAATTCTGATATCGTTTCCAGTGAACTTTTCATATCTTTCTGTCATGTAACAAACTGAAGTAAATCTGATAAAATAATATTAGGTGGCTATTGTTGTCAATTATACACAATATTTTCCTGATTTTGGAAAGGTTTTGTAGTTTTTAAAGACAACTGAAAATTAGTAGTTTTTCCAGCAAGCCTTTTTTGTTTTTTTTTCCTTAGTGTTTCTGATTCAGATCTGTTCAAATCCGAGTACAGACACAGATCCAGATATTTGGAGCACTAAACAGATACGGATACAGACAATGGCATTGCATTACCACCCTAATGCCTTAGGTACAGCACAGAATTACATTAAGTCAGATGGGCCTTAATTTTTCCAGGCCCTTCCACAACCCCCGACATGAATGATTTAACAACTTGGAATATTGAAACTGAAACTGTAGGTCATTTGTATAGCAGTGACTTTGCCTAGTCTTTTCAGCTTTACTACATGGTAAACATTGATGTTCTTTTCAGGGCTTAAACCACTAAGTAAATAGCAGAATGACATAAAGCTAAAAGGTTTTTAGTTTGCACACTGTTATCATTGTTATTAATAAGAAAGGTGGTGTAGTGGTCTTGTCCAGCAATTGGTAATATTTTCAGAGCAGCTGGTTTGAGGCAGGGTTTCCCCTCCCTCTTATTTGTTTGTGTTGGCATACATACAGTATGTAGACTCTGGGCAACAGTCCTGGTACCCCATGTTTAAGCTGGGAGGTGTGAGTGGTGAAGGGCTTGGAATGAGGGGGGGCCTAGATTCTTGACATTATAAATGGTTCTCTGTTTGAGGTAAAGTGGAGGCCCCATTTTGGGACTCTCTGAACACACCCACGGGTGGACACCCAGTCAGAGTTTGTGTCCATGTGTCTGCAGGTCTCTGTGTATGCATTTAGAAGGAAGGGCTTGGCCAAATATACTGGTTTCCTTTTTTAAAAGCTGATTTTAAGAGCTGTGTGTGCAGGTGCTATAGATCTGGAGTCAAATCAACCATGAAACTGTACAAGACAGTGTACACAGTATGTCTCGCAGTCTATAAGCCCTTACTTTCTAGGTGTCCACACTGGTAGCGTTTGTAACAATATTATGTTCCATTTTCTGAGGCCTTACTCACTAAAATATAATATTTTATAAGGTTAATACTATAGAAAGGAATGCCATTATGAGGTACCGCCGGCTCTAATAACCTCCATGTTGAGTTAAATGGTTTGATACATTATCTTTATTCAGATCCAATTATCAAAATAAATGGACGAAAATAAGTTAAAAAAAAAAAAAAAGAACACCATGTATTTAAAAATGTATATTTTCCCCATGAATGTCCAGTAAGTCTATTATTTTTCACCAAAATATTTCTAATAATGAATAATCCCCTATCA
>JAKKZN010000029.1:8810813-8824314 GCA_033441825.1 Pangasius elongatus
GATGTGCAGTCGTGAGGTGACTGCTTGCTGTGCTGCAGTTTATTTTGCTCAGCTTGGTCAGTGTTTGGTTTCTGTAAAAGAAATGAAATAGAGGTTTATATTAGCAAGAGGAAACAACTTTCTACATCATTATTACCCATACTATAGTGTTACGCTGTTGTGATTTCTCACATTGTGTTTTTAGCCCACGAGATGAATGAATGAGATTAAACTCAGTTTAAGACTCAAGACTGTCTCCAAATTCAGATGTACATGTCATAAACTGCGTAGCTTAACATGCTCAGGCTACTGATAATACGTGATGATTGTAATCACTCATACCCGTAGAAGATGTGATTAGACTCAAAATACCCATCTTCCAGTGTTTCAAGTCATGTAGCGCATTCCTTTCTACAAGCCCATAGAGATAAACTACGTTCCTTTTCACAATTTTGCTTCTGATAAAGTTCCCTCTCTCACGTTCTTCCTCTCTAGATGATGACGTTGATGACCAGCGGAGCAGCACATTAGGGAATGACAACTCTGGCAGAGACGCGTCCAAACAGAAGGGGAAGTTCTCCACCCTGGGTAAGATCTTCAAGCCCTGGAAATGGAGAAAGAAGAAGGAAAGCAGCGAGAAGTTCAAGGAGACATCGGAGGGTATGGATTCCTTATGGCAGTTCAAACCTAACTGCTTAAACCCTTTTGATTTTCCATGCTTTCCAACACTTTTCAGCTCTCTCCCCGTTTTGCCAACGCTGTCTTTAAGAACGCTGCAATGCACCGAATCCACCACTGTGCCACCCCTGCCCCAATACCCTCACTGCTTTCTGTTTGCTTGTTAGCAGTACAGCTTATTCACACATCGGTCTGTTAACAAGCTAGCTAAAAATATCCAATACAGTTCATTTCAAACATTGTTTTCTAAGAAAGAATTACAATGATGTAGAGGATTAGATTTTTTTTCTTGTCCTGTACTGTATATACAAAGCTTTTGTATTTAAAATGGCCGATGAATACCATGAAATTCAAACCATAACACGTCTAATTACCGCTGTATACGATCAGATAAATGTAATTATTTAATCTCATTTTTAATGATATGCTTAACACTTTCATGACATTTGAAGGTTATCCTGTTAGATCGTGCATTAGATATAGCATTAATACTCCATTTTATAGTTTTCTTAGCTACATTTTGCCTACTTTAGTTAGTTTTAGCATTTTGTTTCCGCATCTCACGTCAGATGACCTCTCTGCTCACCGCTGTTGGGCGTTTCAATGGCGTTTCCATAGATTTAGTTAAGGTGAATAAGATAAAAACAAGATATAAATGTTTGCCGTTTATATCTTGCTGGCTCAGGTGTTAGACGAGGTGTACCTGACACCATTTTATTTTCTGTTCATATTATCGTCATGACTACACAGAATTGCTTCATTATACATCTTCATTATACACATCCTCTCTTAGTACAAGTCTTCATTATACATCCAGTCTTCATTATACATCCTCTATTAGTACACACTCCTGGGCAAAAAAAAATGGGCCAAGCCCAAAACGGCAAATATGAAGCTCTTAATGGTCTTACCAACAAATCATTGGTCAAGAAATTAGCAAGAATGAAACAGATACACTCCTGATGCTGGTTTACATTTGCTGCAGTGAACTGTTTGGGGGGAAAAGCTAGAAACAGGGAAAAAATATTTTGTTTTGTTTTTTTTCTTCTTAGTTACTTTTTTTTTTGCTTCTTACACACTTTCAGTTTTTGTGCGCTGCTTTACAAGCAGGCAGGAAAATTGTGACTCAACAGAAACACTGTTAAGTTTAAAAGGTGTGCTCTCTCTCTCTCTCTCTCTCTCTCTCTCTCTCGCTTGCTTGCTCCTATCTTATCTGTCTTATTTGTCTTATGTGTTGTCAGTCCTGGAGAGGAAAATTTCGATGAGGAGACCCCGGCAGGAGCTGATAGACAAAGGATTACTAAAGGAAATCTCTGATTATGGTACAGCAACTTTCAGGAGACATGCATACACATGAGCATAAGATCATTCAGGTCTTAAGGGCAAAGCTTTTCTATAGGAATAAGCTTACTAACAATACATGTACAGTTAGGTCCATTAGTATTTGGACAACGACAGTTTGTGTGATTTTGCCTTTATACACCACCACAATGCATTTGATATAAAACAATCAAGATGTGATCGAAGTGTAGACTTTCAGCTTTATTTTAAAGGTGTATAGGGCTTTACTCTCTGCTCACATTCAGCCAAATGCTACAAAACTGATAGGACGCCGCTTCACAGTGCAGGTGGATAATGACCCTNCAGAAAGACCCACAAACAAGCAGCAGCTGAAGGTGGCTGCAGTGAAGCCTGGCAAAGCATCTCCAGGGAGGAGACTCTGAATGTGGGTTGTGTGGGTGGTGTATAAAGGCAAAATCACAGAAACTCCATCATTGTCCAAATACTTCCAGACCTGACTGTGCATGGGCACTTAAATGTGACTTAAATAATATATAATTTTTTTTTCTGTTATTTCTGTTTTTAACTAATAGCAGGGCTTAGAATTAACAGCATTCTGGAGAATGTTAAAACAAAGAGCTAATGACGATGCACAAACGTTGTTTGTGATTAGAAGGATGAACATGTACACAAAGGTATCTGTGGTTCCTGACTTTTGACCCCTTGCTACAGCGATACAGCGCACACCTGAAAACCTCCCGCTTTATGCTTTTCTCAGCTAAATCAGCAGTTAGACCGAAATCCACCGACGGGGGAAAGGGCACAGGTCACGTCTGGTAGCAGTTACCTTTTGCACCAACTTGTTCTGGGTAAACTATAACCTGTTTATTTGCGAACTTCGGTCTTGTGAGCCCGAAGAAAACAAGAATAGGAGACTGCCATCTTAGAAACTTAACCCTACATTGTCGCACTCACCAGACCCAGCATACTGTCGATCCGTGCAAGTGAGAAGTATCGAGTTAACGTGTGTATATGAGTGAGGGAAAATTAAAAAAAAAATAGTTAATGCAGTCGTTCAGTAACAAAAACACAGGATAGGATTTTTTCCTTCTCTCCTTCAGTGTGCAGGCGATCATAAATTACGTGTGTAAAAGTGTGAAGATCAGATCTAACGTTGCAAATCATAAATCTTTGAATCCAGCCAGAGCCAGTTTAGCCACTGTGTAAATTTCATCCTAAAATCTTTCAAGGGCTACTAGGTGGAAAGAATAAAATTTTCAATTGTTCTCCAGAGAGCTTTGGTGAAGGTCATGAAAAGCATTTCGTACCCTGCTTCACAAATATTACTTTTGATAATTCTATATAATAATAACTTTTCCTGTGCTATTTCACTGTAGACTCATATAGACATCACTGTATTCACTATAGACATTAGATATCTGACAGTGTTGTGTTTAGTATCCACTCGTGTTTTTCTCTGTGTGTTGCAGATAGTAATGATGTGAAAGCTCCGTCAGTAAAGAATGGCCACACGCTGCCTGTATCCAGGGACCAGGGGTCAGAAGCAGGGTCAGAGGTCAAGAGCAGGCCACACGGCGAGGACCGAAAGACTCTATTGGCACCAGAGCCTGAGCGACGAAGCCGGATACCGTCGGACGTGACCCGTAACCGGCAGCCTCTGGACGTGGACGCCCGCACACGCATCGCATCAGACTCGGAGAAACGAGAGCGAGACGAGGCAAGGTACCGTGAACGGAGGGACGACAACCGAGAACGCAGGGACGAGAGGGAGGAACGAGGGAGAAGGGATGACAAAGAGGACCGGGACAGGCGGGATAGGCGAGAGGAGCGGGACTCGAGAGGAGATTGGAGAGAAGAACGAGAACGGAGGGACCGGAAAGAAGAGAGGAGAGACATCCGAGTAGATAAAGACGTTAAAGTGGACAGGGACCTAAAGAGGAATGACCGGGACGAAAGAGAAAGGAGAGAGGACAGGGAAAGGAAAGATGTAAAAGAACGAAGGGATGATCACAACAGAAAGGAAGAACCTCTTCGGCGCGACGACAGAGAGAGGAGGCCTGAGAGCGAGAGGAGGGATGATCGAGAAAGGAAAGATGACAGGGAGAGAAGGGAGGAGCGGGAAAGAAACGAAGAGCAAGAAAAGAGAGAGGACATCGCGAGGAAAGACGGGAGGAAGCCTGAGCTGCCGAAGCTGATCAGGCCTCAGTCTGAGATGGATATGAGAACCAGTTTGAAGAACAGCCAGTCTGACATGGGCCAGAAAATCCGGCCGGTCTCTGAAGCTGACCAAAGGAGCACACTGCCGCGATACTCACACACTCAGGATGACCCCAGGACACGCACAGGTGAAGCACCACACAATGATGTCCTTTATTTTTCTCTCTCTCTTTCTTTTTCTCTCCCCTTTCTTCTAAAAATGTATCACCTAGCAAACCTGGCAATAATACAGACTGGAATATATGATCACATAGCACATCATGTTTGTGTGTGTGTGTGTATGTTGTCATCTTTCAATTATGGCACTGCTTACATGTCTGCTTTTGTGCTTTCTCTTTTCATTGCACTATACATGTTGCTCATTTGTGTTATGTTTTTAGGGATGCACCAAATGTCATGTATCGCTTCAAATCACATGTACGCTTCAGAATGTACTTCTTGAAATGAAATTTAGATATAATGTTTAAACCAACAACAAAAAAACAAAAACACAAACTGTCCTTCAGCAGTCATGTCTAACCATGTTAGGGTAGCAGCAGCCTTCTCTGGGTTGCCAGATTGCATGCAAGATCCCACAATTTGGTATTTATTAATAATGAAAGTAATCACCTCTGTGCCGAGCACGTGCATCATTTTCATTCGGACATGTCCCATTTTCCCATTTTCTTGTCTGATGTATATTTTCATGCAGTAGTGCCAAACCAAATACATTAAATTAAATAAATTATTAATGCACAGTCAGAAATATTTTGCTGTGCCACTAATTTTTGTTACCTGTCCCTGTGTCTGTGTGCATGTTTGTGTGTTTGTGCATTAACTCTGTGCTAGGCTCTGTGGGAGTGCGCTTCACTCCTGCCCCTGAGTCAAAGGAGCAGCAGCCTCCACCCAAACAGGCCATACTTCCCCCAAAATGGCTGATGTCCTCCACTGAATCCGGTCAGGCCTCATCCTCATCATCCTCTTCCTCCTCATTGTCATCATCCTCCTCATCCTCAGCTCTACCCATTGCTAAGCCCCCTCCTCGCACTGTCTCCCTGTTGGTGGATGATTCGTCTCGTCAGAGTTCCGTACCCGTGGTTTCGATAAGAAACCAGGACAACCCACCTGCTGTCCCGGATCATTCTGCCCCTGCTGCCCCTCCGGCTGCTTCCACTCCTACCCCTCCTGCTGCTCCCGCTCCTGCTCCTGCTCCTGCTCCTGCTGCTGCTCCCACTCCTGCTCCTGCTGCACCTCCCGCCACCTCTGATGCCCCAGTACCTGCTAAAATGCCACCTGTTCCCCCTCCCAAACCCACCAACCGTAATAGTACATTAATACTGCAAGGTGAGCCATGTCTGCTTTATGCTTTAAGCTACGTTCTCTCAGCGATTGCTCAAAACCTACAGCTGATGATTATATGTGTTTTTCGATGTGTCCTAAAACCAATGTAAGGAGGTTGGAGCACTTAAGACTATCTTAACACTGTTCTTTTGAGAAACTAACACTGCATTCAGGTGCTGGCGGAGGACAGGAAAACGTAATGTTATACTGACATAAGTGTTTACACATCGCCATTGTGTTTACTAAATAAAAGTGTCGTTTTTACTTAATATTAGCTTGCTAACTGTGTTCACGTTGAACATTGGCCAGATATCTTTCCTAATGTTGATTAGAATTGGATGTAATTTGTTAGACGCTACAAAAATTCCTATTTTAGGACTATTTCTGTTTTATGTTCTATTGCAGTTGCCTCAACTTGGCTGTCAGAAAGCTCCCAAAATTCTGATTCGTAATTCCCACTCTGATGTCGAAATGAACACCTACCTAAATGAATTAGCCTAGATAGTCCTGTCTGCTAGTGCTATGAGGACAAATACACACTCTCTTTCCTTCCAGTCTTCTAAAACTTCCAGCTAATTGTTGTGTTCCCAGTGTAGTGTGTATATGAGCTTTAAGTTTGTGTTCCCGTGAGCACCGATTCTTGTTAGCTTTAAGTACGCATCACCGAAATGTGTAAGAGTTGTTGAGTTGAGTTATGGTCCACAGTACAGGGAATGAAACTTCTTATTCGATGATTCATTAGAGACTCTTCAGAACTGGAAATGCTTGCTTGAGATACAGGATGCATATTTCTGCAAGGAATGCATCAGTGGCACACATAGTTAACCATCAGCAGAGAACAATACAGGTGTGTGTGTGTGTGTGTTTGTGTGTTTGTGAAAGGGCAGGTATGGGCTTGTCTCTGCTGTGTTTGTGCTGGTGAACGATCGGCATAGCTCTCACAGAGAAGGCATACATCTTTTATATACACCTGCTAATGGTGTGCGTGCGAGCGTGTCATACAAGAGGTTAAACCAGGACAGCTGCAAAGTAGTACAGTCTTATTGTTAACGCAAAATCAGTGGAATTAATTCATTCAGCTTGACGAAAATCTTTGCATGGAAGCATGATGTGTTTCACCCCAAATCTCAGAAATATGCCTGGTAGAGGAATTCTGTGCTAAATAAAGCTCTGAGTGTAGCAAGCTAGACCTCTCTAGAGAGTCTGTTTTGTTTTGTAAAAAACTATGTTACCAAGAACTACCTACTTTCATCAGAGGAGACCACCACCATGTCCTTCATCTTCCCGTTATTAAGGTGAAGATGGTTGCTCTAGCAGTCACCAAGTCTTCTGTATTCCTCCTTCCTCTCCTAACTGATAAACTTTTATAGATGGCATGTCTGAATTATACCTGAAATCAGAGGTGACCAAGGGGAAAAGGAAGGGAGCAAGAACATTCCCTGTGAAGTACTCATGCTTCACAGTCTGCTGAGGCATGCAGTTCTATGTCTGGTAGTCAGTGATACAGGACACCAGGGTGGTATCACCCACCAGTATGGGCTGTATGGTGCCAGAAGCACTTGAAAAATCAAAGAACATGACTCACAGAGCTCCCTGTGGTCTGCAGGTGAGCATACACTTTGTACATCAGGTAGATCACTGCGTCTTCCACCCCCATGTGTGGTCGGTATGCAAACTGTAAGGGTTCTATTACCTTGACCACATGTGCCTGAGGTGACCTTTAACAAGTCTTTGAAGGGACTTTGTCAGCTGAAATGCTAACACTACATCTATGTAGCTATTCAGACTCCTAGGGTTCTTGTTCTTGGGTACAGGAACCAAAGCGACAAGACCCTTTCAGCTGGCTGTATTGTAAGACTTCACACAGGTCTCTCTTCACCTTGTCAGATTTGAAGGACTGTCCGTGGGGAACAGGAGACAGGGGGATCTGTTTATGGTCATTGTCATATGGAGTTGCTCATGTATAATGGGACTGGGTGTGGTCAGAAGATTTCCAGGGAGACAGGGGAGTTGGTGGCCCATTGTCAAACTGGTTGAAAATACAAATGTACTGTGAACCTTTGTGAAGCACGTATTACCTCTAAGTTAGTAGTGTACACCTTAGAACTTAAATGAACTGCCTTGATGTATTTCCCTTAGCCACAACATTACCCAGGCATGCTAAAGCACAGACTCCTCTGTGCGGGACCAACTGGAGATGGCAGACTGAACATGGTGCTTACCCCTCTCTACCCAGCTATCTCTGCCGCCCCAAGCCTTATCCAGGTGCCCCTGTCCTATGTGCCTCCCTGTGCAAGTTCATTAACACTTAAAAGTGCAATACTCATATCCAGACCCAGATCATGCATGTGGTTTGTCTCTGTGGTCCTGTTCCAAAACGCACAAGAAGTTCTGTTAATTCCTGCTTTCCTCTCCTAAATTCATGCAGCTTTAAATAGGAGCATAGGGTTAGGTCATTTTTCATATGAATTAGCAGAAAGTTTGGACAGGAGAGGTGCCAGGAGCTTCTTTTGCATTGGAATAAGATTTGGAGGTGAGACTGAACTAACACACCATGATCATCCACAGCTAAAAATGCACCCATATTTGCACTCATCACTACAATTTATGTAATTCTGTGTGTCATTATTTGTCATCCGATGTGTCCGGTATGGTATGATACCAATCATTGTCACGCATGAAACCTAAAAATATGTTGAAACAAAATGTTGGCTTCTGCTTTAATCCCATGTACTTGGCACTGACTAAAGTGTACACCAGTACATAAACTTCATTAAATGCTCAAATCATTGCTCCAAAATTTGTCATTTGCATATGAATACATGTGCTAGGTACTAACATGTACATTGTTAATTAGTTAGCTATAATGTTTTGCTCTTTACTTAACAATAGTTACGGTGTCAACTAGGGCTGCAACAAATGATATCTAAGATTTTTTTGCTATTCAAATTTCAAATGAAAGTGTAAAACAAATTAAAGATTCAAATGGTTCTGTATCTATATGCTACTAGATCAGTATCCTACACATAGTACCTTGCCATTACTTGCGGGGTTGGGAGTTCAATTCCTGCCTCCACCCTGTGAGTGCAGAGCTTGCATGTTCTCTTTGTGCTTTGGGGGTTTCCTCCCGGGTAGTCCGGTTTCCTCCCCAGACCAAAGACATGCATTATAGGCTGATTGGTATTTCCAAATTGTCTCTAGTGTGGCTGCGATTGTGTCCTGCGATGGGTTGGCACACTATCCAGGGTGTCCCCCACCTTGTACCCCAAGTCCCCAGGGATAGGCTCCAGGTTACCCTGCGACCTTGTGTAGGATAAGTCGTACAAAGAATGGATGGACAGACTGCCTTGACAGTACCACCTCAAAAATACCAAATTTTAAAACTTTAAATCATGAAACTTTCTAGAATGTGAGGGTGACGCATGTAGTCTTTCACTTGCCAAGCAGGATCTTTCATTTGATATGTTTTCACAGATCGGCTGCCCTGAAATGCGTCCCTGCTTTGTGTTGACTAATTGTTGCAGCCCAGTGGCATCACTGTCAAGTCGTATTTTCATACCTTTCTATAAAATGTCTCATATATCTTTTTGATTTCTGCTTGCTTCATTATAGCAGATGCACCCCCGCCTCTGGTAGTCCCGAACCCAGTTCCTACAAAGCGCTCTCCTCCCATTCCACCTGCAAGGATGACGCCTGTCACTAAAGGCAACTCAGGGGACACCTCATCCATTCAGGCTCCAATCAACCCTCCCCCCTCCCAGTCAGAAGACAGCAAACACGCCAGCTCTACGACTACAGTGGTCTCTCCTCCACCTAACCATATCCCTCCTTCTCCGCCTTGTGTCACTGTGGATCCTCCGAGCCCCACCACTGAGCCGCCGAGCCAGCCTCCATCCATACCTCTGCACATCCTGATCCAGCGTGCACTCACCAGCCCCGGCCCTGTTCAGCCCAACCCAGATGGCAATCAGAGAGCTCACTCTATGCTGTTTGAGCCGCCACCGGAGGTTGCAGTCGAGACGAGTGGACGACATTCACTTCCTGTCACCATCGAGCCGCTCAGACTGTGAGACATTTTTTATTAACTTAATGCATAAAAAAGCATACATAATCAGGGGTGGACAAATCTTGAGACAGAATGCATTATTTATTGTACTGAAGCAGAAGCACACAGAGAAACAGTATTTTATTTGTTACACTTCCAAGCTGAAGACTTTCTCCTTTTCACACACTGTCTTTCTGGTTCTCTCAGGCCTGAGGATGATGATTTTGACATGGAGGAAGAGCTGCAAAAGCTGAACCCTCCTCCTCGGCAAACCCTACCGCCAGAGCTGGAGGCCGGGAGCAGGCGGGGGTTAGTGGGAAACCCTATGGTTATGGTCATCTTTGAGGACTCAGACAGTGAGCAAGAGGAGGAGAATGACTCGGATGGACCCGTTCTCTACAGAGACGATGAAGAGGATGACGAAGAGGACGTGCCCATAAGTATGACGCTCTAATTTCACTTTATTAACTTTACGAGTAGATTGTGTTCCACATTTTTTCATGGAATGTGTTATATGTGCAGGATTTATGATGGTACCATAAGATGATTGACATGTGGAGCTACCTGAAAGCTCAAATTCAGGGAACTGAAAAAGTAATGAATGAAGAGACTGACTTTGATTAAAAACAGTCATTTGCAGTTATTCTTTTCTATTGGGAAGAGTCTACTGTAGTAGTACACAATAATGAAACCCCATAGGGTTTAGGGTTTAGTCGATTTGAATCGAACTCTGTTGCACTTTCCTCTTTGATGCAGTTTGTTTGCTGAATCGACTCAACTCCAGGAAGTGAACCAATCTTGCCATATATTTTGGGTTGCGTTTTTTTTTTTGAGTTGCGTGGCTCAAACTGTGCCAAAGGACAGAGCTGTAGTACTGCAGAAATGCTATGTGTTCTGGATATTTGGATCAATGGACAAAAAGAGATGATAAGTTGTGGAATGCATAGACAAAATGTTATACAGTGGTTATTTATATAATCATCAAAAAATTTATTGAGCGTCAAGTAATTTATTGTGTAATTTATCCATGGGTGATTTTCTTGTGTACAATGGGTTAGTATGCTTTTTTCCATTGTCATATTTCTGACCAATGAATGAAAAGGTTTTTTATGAGTACATTTTCAGCTATACACGCCCCCAGACAAATTTTTGTTTGTTTGTTTGTTTTGGTTTGGTTTGTGTAAATATATGCAATGTGAAACCAATTTTGCTCTAATTCAGAGTCAGCAAATGGACTAAAGTTTAAAAATAAACTTTTTTTTTTCTTTCCCCTCTTATAGGTGGTCTGGCGGGCCGAGTGAAACGGAAGGACACTCTAGCTCTAAAGCTGGAGAAACAACAGGAAAAGGAGGAGAAGCAGGGGCAAGAGAACACCACCTGGAAGAACCGGGAGCAGTGGGAGGCTGTACGCAACAAGATCGGCACCACCCTCACACGGTACGTACGCAGTGCGCGTGTGTGTGTTTACCTGTCGGAGCCAATCGACAGTACTATTACGTAATTGCAAAGAATTAAGCATGAAGGTGTGCTAAGGTGTGTTGACGCATTAAAGGTTTGATATTTTCTTGTTTTAGGAGATTGAGTCAGAGACCAACACTGCAAGAACTTGAGCAAAGAAACATTCTGCAAGGTCAGTAGTGCCAACAAGCTCCGGTGCCTTTCTCACTTCAAACCCCCACACACTCTTGTAGTTGCATTGTATGGCTGAATGGTTAGAGCTGCCACAGGCTTGTGAACACACAAATACGGTTGCTTTTCCTATGTTGCGTGCTGCTCAGTCAAAACTAGCAACTACTGGAGATAGTGACCCAAGATGATGGTCCTCTGTTCATAATAAATATGCATCGGTTGTTAAAATATAGGTGATAAATTATACTGGTGCGTCTGTAAAAATACTGTATCAGCACTCATTTGGTTAGGAAGCACACAACAGATCAGTCATATCCAGACAGGTGCTTGGCAATGTTTTAGAAGCACTCAATGCAGGAACACTGTTAGTAATATATTTATATATTAGACCAGATTTGAAGAGGACATTGTAGTTAGGCTGGATGGAACCTAATATTCTCTATGAAGATTAATAGCATTAGTATTAGTATTAGGATTAGGATTCCTCTGGTCCAAGCTAAAATGGTAGCCTGTTCATCCCCTGCCTGTCTATACATAGGTCGATTTGTACAGTTCCTCTTAAGTTCCTCTGCAGTTATGTAGGCATCCTTTTGAGGCAGCATTCAACTGAAAGGTTGATGCTCATCCTTCACGGTACAACTATTTACTTAAGAATGCTGTCCTGCCTAGCAACCTTTTTTTTTTTTTTTTTTTCCATCTCTTTGTTTGTTTTAATTGAGAAAAGAGAAAGGACGAATACCTACCAGTACAGGCCATCTTATCAGTGCGGTTTTGGCAAACCAAGTACAGCTAGGTAAAACGTTTCCACTCAGTATGAGGAAATTCCGTCTGAATTTTGTTTCTTCTTGCTCAGAATCGTTTGAATCTATAGTGGAAAAAATTGCTAGTGGAAAAGATGCCATGTGTGGAGTCTAAATACAGACTCCTGCATGGCAGCCAGGTCTTCAGATGAATCTCTGCAGGGCTGTGTTGTTTGTGTGTGTGTGTGTGTGTGAGAGAGAGAAAGAGAGAGCGAGCATGCACATGTTTTCCTCAGCTAAACAAACTATTGTTCTTCTTGTTCTAGCCAAGAATGAGGCGGACAGACGAGCTGAGCGAAGCGAGATCAAACGCAGACTTACAAGAAAGGTTAGATCTCTGTCTCTGTCTCTCTCTCTATCTCTCTGTTTCTCTGTCTCTCTCTAAAAAACTGTCCCTTTTATGTATATTGCTAGAGGACAGTGTATTCATGTAAATATTTTGTTCCCGCAGTTGTCTCAGAGGCCCACAGTTGCTGAGCTCCAGGCCAGAAAGATTCTGCGTTTCCACGAGTATGTGGAGTGCACACACGCTGAAGACTACGACCGGCGTGCAGATAAACCCTGGACTAAACTCACTCCTGCTGATAAGGTACAGAACGGTTCACGTCGTAATTGTCCAGGGATTCCCGGTCTGCACAGTTCAGTTCTAACGCCAATCAGAACCAGACCCGGTTCATCTAGAGGTCTCATTTTATCAACCGTTCTTACTCATAGTTTTGTGTGTAAACCGTGCATAGGCACGTTTCAGCACGCAGAATGTACTTCAACAGGTTATTCTAGTGTGCGAGGATGTGCGTCTTTTTAGAAACTACTTTTATTCGTGTGTATGCAGACACCCCTAGTGGTAGAAAATTGTAATTGCAGGTGAACTGATTGAGGCGCTCCGTCACGCTTGGCTGACTCTGAAAGGTGCAGACAGCTGAGAGATATAATGTGAAGTAAAATCATATAAAAGGTGCGTCTAGAGATTGATTGCGATGATGTCTTGCTTGAAGGTACACTTCTGGCACACGTGGCTTTGTGCAGCGAGGAATGTGTTTTTAAGGAGCACAGGAACCTCTTTGCTGAGAGTGATGAGTGGCTCTTCAGTTGATTTTGTTTGCCCAGTGCAGATTTAGTTCATCTCTGCCAGACCCACTTTCAGAGTGTTCACCAAAACAGTAGCATTCCCATGCATACTCAAGTCCTTTCTACGAGCCACAGGCACATTTCAAACAGAAACTGGAGACTCGTCTGGCAATTCCCAACCAGCTATGAGCCTAATAATGACCCGTCTTACATGCATTCATATGTATGTGTATGTGTATATATATATATATACAGTCAGGTCCGGAAGTGAAGAGTTTTTGCCTTTATACACCACCACAATGGATTTGAAATAAAACAATCAAGATGTGATCGAAGTGTAGACAATTGACTGACAAGAAGTTAATTGACCAGGTGTGGCCCATTCCCTCATTATTTCAAGACAAATGAAGCAGATAAAAGGTCTGAGGAGATCTCAATGCAAGTGAAGGAGGCCATCATTAGG
>JAKKZN010000029.1:8935279-8946092 GCA_033441825.1 Pangasius elongatus
CCACAGCTCTGCTAGGTTTCATGCCATATCAAGGCAACATCGAGTTAAATAAAGCCAGTATGCAATATGACCTTAAGTTGATTTATGAAAAATAAAACAGCAACCTAGAATACTGAAAGAGTTATTCTGTCAGTTCTGTCTTTTAAAACAATGCTTGTACTGCTTGTCATCATTAAACTAGACTGGATATTTTAAATAGAATTATTAAATCCTCATTGTTATAAACATAAAGGCCTTTTCTGACGCACAAAACAAAGTGTCCTCCAGAGCCATGGAGAGGCCTCCAAAAGAACTTTCTCACTATTTTTATTTTGTGTACACAATGTACTAAATTGTAATATTTTAATCTGGCTTTGAGGTACTAAATTGAGGTCATGAAATCATAAAGCATGAACACAATTTACTTTATTCATGCTTTCAATTCCTGTACATTAATTTCTGTGCCCATGTTTTTGTTAATTCATGTTCTCCTCTAAATATATTAATGATGAAGCACTCTTGTAGTGTACACTGTAGTATACACTGAAATTAATATATCACATTATATATAAATAATAAACTGTTTTATTATCATAGTATCATTAGTAATACTGTAGAACCTGGGTGGCAGCCAGCAGACCGTCAGTTTAACCTTTTCTTCGCAACATATGAAAACAAACACTAAGAACATGAGCAAGAACTAAGCAAGCATGGAAATGCACACAAACATGAAGTGAACATGACAAACACTAAACCAGGAGTGTGTAAATACTACTGCTCATTAGGCTTGAACGTGTCTCAGTTGCATGTGATGTGCAGGGGATGACGGGGAACATATTCCAGCACTGCTTTCAGCACTGACATAACAATTAGTATGTTTCAAAAACCTTGTTGCTTCTGCCAGGAGGTTCAGACTTGGCCATAGTTAGATTGTTCAAAACCATATTATCTTTAAAACAAAAAGCAAGAAAAATTAACATTAACATCCACCTACCTTAACATCCACCTTACCTTATCACACCTTGCACTGCACCACGCTCTCGCAGATTCTCTAGCACTGCTCAGTTGGACCTACCATCTCTCAGGGTACAAGGAAGGCATGTGTCAAATCTCTTCTCTGTTCTGGCACCTCAGTGGTGGAATGAACTTCCCCTAAATCACTGGCAGTCTTCAAACAATGACTAAAGAGCTACCTCTTCATGAAGTACTCAAATTAGTAATTTGTTATTTTTAAAAAATGTGTTTTTTCATACTACACTAATCTCCTCAACAGGGTTTTTAGACTGACAGTACTCTTAGTCCCTGACCTAGTGAACCAGTATGAGGATGTATTTACTGATAGAGACTTCAAAGCATTTCGGTAAGTAGCTCTGGATGCCAAATGCCATAAATGTAAATGTGGATGATGGCAGTGTTGGAGAGCAGTCAGATTTTGTGCTGGATAATGCAGATAATGCGATGCCTGTCTGGAAATATATGATGTGAAATGATTATTTGTTTCACAGACAAAAATGAAAATTTGACTACACTATGACACTATGAAGTATTTGCTGTACCCATGGAATAAAAACTGATCAGAAAAGAAAAACTCTATAAGAGCAAGAAAATCTGTTTTCGTCAAGATGTTTGGGATGGCAGAAATAGTGAATAAATCTCTTTTTCAAAATCTATAGGCTTAACCTTAACCTTGTACCAATGCTTGTTTAAAATTGCTTATCCACTTGGTTCTGGCAAGAAGGAACATAAGATTTTTGCTATTTATGTTGCCCTTGTCCTTGTTGTTGTGACTCTTTGTCTCATTGTAGGTCCAATATCAACCAAATGCAGCTAGCTTTGTTGTGTAATGAACAGGATTTTAAGTTCTTAAAGACTTAAATAGAAAAATGTAGGAGACAATCTTGGTTCACATATTGACTTTGTTGAAAATTTCCATAAGAGCATCACCTTTTACAGATATTGTGATATTGACAGATGGAAAATTCAGTCAACTTCTTGTGCAAAAGCCTTAACCAGGAGAGTCAATTCAAGCAGAATGATCTTGACTTGAATGCTTGAGGCACAGATAGTGTAGTTGGTGTCAACATTAATTATGACTATTATGTAAAGGGGAGGGATAATAAGCACATACCCAATGAAAAAAAGAGAGAGGATGTGTATTGCACAGTTGCGCTGTGAAAAAACAACAAAAAAAAATTGTTGTTCAAGTTCAGCCTCAAATTTGTTACAGAAAAAAGAAGGAAACTGGGGCAAATAAACTGGCAAAACTCAAATGGTTGTCATCGTCCTGATCTTTTCGGAGGGTGCAACAATAATGAAGTATGGCAGCTGGTAATACGACTCTGAGAAATAGTAGATTCTTTCTGTACTCCTTCCATTACTGAATGCCAGACGTATAGCAGTCCTGGCAGAATAATACATGGAGACTCATCTAATGATGTTTCCAAATCATCACTTTAGGACATTATCACTGTACACTTAGGCCCATCCTGTTGTAGATGAGACTCCTACTCTAAGCATTGTGCCTGATATTGAACAACTTTAAGACCTTGACTAATAGTTTAGCAGAAAGACATCAAGAGTCTACTTGTGCATTAGTCACAAAAGTCTGGCTTAGTATTATCCACTACGTAAGTACTGCTTATGTGGCCTACCTGTAATAGCTCTTAATCATTCATTCTCATGGATCGATAGATGGATATAATGATGGATGGGTGGATGTTTTATTGATCCTGAGGGAAACTGTAGTGTTACGGTAACTGCACCAGACAACACAAGAAGTCAGGGGTAGTGACACTAACACTAAGCCAACACTAAGGCTCATTAAAGCTGACTTTAAAGCTGACTTCATATTAGTGTGATTTTATTATAGAGCCTGATTGTTGTGACCAGATCTAACATAGTGCTGTTCGGTCTACAGTAACAAGTCTACAGTAACAGCTTGTGGTGCAGTCTGTTACTAAAGGCTCTTGTTTGTTTATCCAAAGTGTCATATGTGAGATGGAGTTCACTGTCCATAACAGCAAGCAGTTTACTGAGTGTTCCCCATTGTGCCACATCCTCCTGACAAACAGAGCCAGCCTTTCAGTTTGTTGAATTTCTTCATAGTTACAATACTGCAAAAGAATGTTGCGCTGACTACAACAGACTGATAGTGTCCAAAGGAGAGGTCCACATGCACAGAAGGACCTCAGTCTCTGCTCTGTCCCTTCCTTACATAACTTCTCTGTTGACATTCTGTCATCTAGGTGCATGCGCAGGTACCTGTAGGTCTTCAGCTCAATGCCATCTACCATGACAGGGGACATCAGGGGTAATTGACCATCACCATCAGCACCATATTTTTTTCAGCTGTAGCTGCTCCAGTCAACAAAGTCTTTCATCAATGTTCACCATGTGGCATATACTTGAGTAGCCTGCTATGTCCAAAAGGAGGTATGCTCTTTTCAGCACTCCAGTGCTACCCTGCTGTGCAAACTTAGGAGGTGACTGAGGTCGCGCTAATACCCGCCTCTTCAGGGCCCCTATCATGTGTGATACCACAGGTTAGAAAATTTAGACTTTTGCTTGCTTTTACCTGGGGAAGGGGGCAGTTCAGGGGCAATAGGGGGGTGGAGATGATAGTTCACTGGGTCCAGTCAGTGTGAGCAGCTGGGGTTGGCAAGAGAGAAGGAGGCAGCAGAGAATATCCTGACAGGTAGGAGAGGGAACCAAAGGGGAAGAGGGGGATGAGAGGGCCATTGTCAAACTTATTGAAGAACCTGTTTAACTTGGTCACCCATTCATGGTTTCCTGCTGCTAATTTTCAGCTGGCCTAGTTGAAGCTGGTGATGTTCTTCAGGTCTCTCCACACCTCACATGCATTCTTGTACTAGCTTGTTCTCCTACTTCTTCCTTTAATCATAATTAAACCCTTATTATTTCTCACCAGAAGCTCTCTCTGCTCCTGCTTTATTTTCTCTTTGTGTCTTTCCCTGAATGCTCTCTTCTGCTGATTGAGAAGAGATTAGCTCACTGTTAACCAACAGAGTACATCCCAGTCTGTGACCTCAAAGCAGACCAGCAGGGATTCAGTAGCCTCTGATGACCACTTCCTTACTTGTTGATCTATAATGGGTTTATACAAGGGACATGAGATGAATGATGTAGTGGTCTGTTCTGCACAGCAGAGGATGACCTGGAGATGTAGGCGTTGCTGACATTAGGATACAGAAGGTCCAGTGTCCTGTTCTCTCTCATCTTACATTTAGCAAACTGGTTAACAAACTGGGTAGTGTTGAGTAGAGTCACCAGGCACTATTACTATGATGCTGGGATGCTGGGTCTGCAATCTCTTGATAGTTGTGTGTATGGGGCAAAGTGTAGCAAATCCATTCAGGCTAACATGGGAGTCTGGAATGTGTTTATGTAGCATGTTTTCTCAAACGAGGCTGCACTCACTAGTGTAGATAGCATATTTTAGTGCAGACATCCATAATATTTACCAACAATTTTCCATTTCCCATAATGATAGAAGTTTTGATATAGTTTATATCTCCTCTTTTGCCCATTCCTTCATACTAGCTCTGCAGCCAGTTCAATTTTCATTCTGGCCTTTGCCGAGCAAACAAAGACAGAGACCTCAGAGTGTGTAACTGGTCTCTTGTGTAAACAATACCACCACAAGTCTAGTGCACACACTTTGTGAATTTGCTATTACGATGTCCAAGTTGAAAGAAGAGATTAGAAAATGCCATATTGTTAGTACTGCCTGGCCTTCCTGAGAAATTGGTAAAGCGGATATTTGAGAAGCTTGTGGACCAAGAAGTAGAATGTGTGGAAGATTTGGAGTACCTCAAAGAAGAGGACATCTTGGATTTCTTACAGCTCATCCAGTGCCAAAAATGCCTCAGTGTCTTGAAGCCACAAGTTAATGTGCAGACAATCAGCAAGCATGAGATTGAATAATTGCTATTAATATTTGCATATTTCCTTTTTATGCACCAAAGAACCACAATGCAGAACACTAGTTTGCCAGTCTGTCCAACAAAGTCTGAAAATTGCAACAGACTTTTGCCTGTTGAGTGTCAGCAAAGGATTAGTTCTTGCTGATGAAATAATGAAATATGAAGCCAATCTGACTAGACTGTATAATTAAACAATATGCGAAGTGTTTTGCTGGAGGTGGATATTCATCCCATGTATCACAGCTTAAAGTCTTAAACAAAAATAATGCATTGAAAACAATCTTGAAGTGAAGCATCAGATGATGCAGGAGATATGAAGGAGAAGTCAGTAAGGTGATGGAGCTGACCTATTGCTAAAATAGCATGCCAACACCATCCATTGAAGGTCTGTGGGCAAAATGGTCTTCGTTCAAAAGTATATCTATGGACATTGTCCACTGGACACAAATCTTCAGGCTTATGGAGCTATCCACTCAACAATGTGGAAAGCTCATCATTGATTTCCTCACGAGGAATCCAACAAATGATGAAGTACAGAGAGTCTTGTCTTGTAGTTTCTCCTTGCACACTTTAATGAGGAGAAGGATGGGCTTAGCATTCAAGCACATGTTAGTTGAAGATGTCAATTCATTTCACTCATCATATCATAAAATATGATTGAAGGCACAGACGTATCTAGTTAAATCTTTACATGTTGAGTTTGCTTACTCCAGGTGTTTGCAGCAACAGCCCTTGTCCAGATGAAGACAAATGATTTTTTTATACATTTGTAGGAATATTAATGAATTCATTGTTATCTTCTGTTTTGTTGTCTTTTACATGCTTTATTGACATTAAACCAGAACAAGGATCTAAAGCCAAACAATGAAAGTAGTGTCCAAGAAATCTGGTTGAGTGTTCCAAAAGACATGCTAACCCTCACGTCTCTTCTCTTCTCTGGACTTTGCACAGAACTTTGTCTACATTGTGGAGAGCCATGTAAGCCTGTTTATTTTATCTATATAGGATAATATTATAGCACTGTCATTATGTGTTCATTTTCTTGTCATTTCATTTCTAAAGAATTTGTTATGAAAGGGTAATAACGTATTCCGAAAGGGATTTGTTTTTTGTGTTTACAGGTTTATGAAAAAAATAACAACTGTAAATGGTCTGGTGTCTTGATAATAAGGATTTTTTCCTACTTCAGATACTGTATATGAGGAGATGAAGCTAGTGGGTGCAAGTGTTGAGGATGCAGAAGATAGGGATAGGTGGAGAGCGATGATTCGCTGTGGTGACCCCTGAAGGGAAAAGCCAGAAGAAGAAGAAGAAGAAGAAGAAGAAGAAGATACTGTATACTCTGCTGTTAATTATTACTAACATTTTGTTTGGTGTATGGAATAAAATGCACCACAGTCCAGTTTCCAGTTATCTATATATAATGAAAGGTTGTACTTTGCCACTGCCTCTGCATGTAAATGTATTTGTTGCTGTAATTAATGATACATGCACAAGGCACATGGGGGGAATATCACCCTCTGCTCCCCACACAGTCTGCTGCTCAACATGGACACAGCAAGCAGTGCTAGCCAATTGAGGGAAGTTAATGGATGGTGCTGAAGGGAATTGCCCCGCTTCAGCATCCCCAGAAATTGACATTAGCACCCCGGCAGCATCCCCAGAATATTTTAAACTAATAAACTTATAGTGGCAGCATACACAGTCATGTGATCATAGGCACAGTCACAAAGTCACAAAGAGTTGATAATTTTCTGCTTTGTTAAGTATCTGGCTTTGATTTCTGTTCTATGTTGTTGCTGTGAGCATGACAGATAAATAAAGATTCACTCATAGGAGGATCATATTTACTCACCACAAACTTTTAAAGCAAATTCTTGATGTTAACTAGCTATCTAGCTAGGATAGTTAATAAAGAATATTTGTTCTATGAATGTTATAATATCTGCAGTCTGGTTAGCTATTGGCTTTTTCATGGATTGATGCCTTGTCATGGTGAAGGGGCTTGTGTACTTCAGGTCACCAAAAGCTTAATGCACTCAGTATTGCCACCCTGAGCAGAGGTGAGAGCAGAGTTCAGATAATGAGTGATCTAAAAGACCCCCCATGAAAGGTACAAAAATGAGAAAGCATTGCCTGCACCAGAGTATTATCAGGCCCACTCCTGGAGCGAGCACAGGAGATGGTTTCTGCTGGGGAATATGCCACCCACCTCACCCAGTCATTCTCAGCCTGAAATGGTAATGTGGAGCCATCTTGTGGGCTCACCACCTGCAAGATAAAGGTTGAGAGTCAAGCTCAAGGATGTTCTGAATGGACTATGTTCGAGTCCTTAATTATAGCGGCAGCTGCAAGAAGCTGCGGCCTCAAGTGATGAGGGAAACTGTCAAATTGAAGAAGGAGGCCCTCCAATAAGTGCTCACAGAGGGCTGTCCTGACTCACTTGAGAGGTACAGGAGAGCCAGTTGCAGAAACATAAGCTCAGGCATGGGAGAAGTTTGGAGGGACCTTGGAAAAAGATGATGAGCTATAGCAGGAAATGTTGAAGGCACTGGATAAAGTTAGAGTTGTGTGGCTAGCATGTGTCTAAAGTGTTACATGGAGATGTGGGGCATTGTTTTGGCCTGGAAAACTGGGATGACAGTCACTATTAAAAAAAAAAAAAAAAAAAAAAGAGGACCAGGGGATGTGTTATAGTTTTAGGGGAATCACTCTTCAACCCAAGAAAAATTCTATGCCAGGATTCTGGAGAAGAGACTCCAGAGAGTTGAACCTTGTATGAACAATGCAGGAACAATGCAGTTTAAGCCCAAGCTGTGGAACAGGGGACCAATTCTTTTAATCTTGCATAACTTTGTGATGGGTCATGAGAGCATGCTAATTCAGTCTATATGTGTTTTGTGAATTTAGAGAAGGCTTATGCTCATATGTTTCAATTTGTTGTGGGAGGTACTGCAGTATTCTGGAGTAGGGTTATTCTGGGTTACTTCTACTCTATCAAGGAGCTGTCCTGTCTCCAGTCCACAGCCCAGGTTAGAGAGGTATCTGCCTTCATGAATGTAAATACAAGCAGTTTACCTCAAGATGCAAACCACTGGTAACACTCGAGAACAGAAAGGCCAGATTAGACCTTGCTAAAAACCTCTAAAAAAAAAAAAACCTGACCAGTTCTGAAGCAAGATTAACTTGTACCAGAATGATGGGAAGAAAAGAGTATGGAGAAGGAAAGGAAGGGGTCATGACCCAAAGCATACCACATCATCTGTTTAACATGTGGAGACAGTGTTATGGCATGGGCATGTATGGCTGCCAATGGAACTGAGTCACTGCTGTTTGTTGATGTGACTGCTTGAATGAAGTAGCAGGATGAATTCTGAAGTGTATAGAGATATATTTTCTGCTCAGATTCAGACAAATGTTGTAAAACTGACAGGACAGTGCTTCTCAGTACAGATGGATATTGACCCAAAACATACCATGAAAGAAATCCAAGAGCTTCTTAAGGCAAAGAAATGTAATATACTTAAATGGTTGAGTCAGTCACCTGACCTCAACCCAATAGAGCTGCTTTTCACTTACTGAAGACAAAACTGAAGGCAGAAAGACCCACAAACAAGCACAACTGAAGGCGTCTGTAGTAAAGGCCTGGCAAAGCATCTCCAGGGAGGAAACTCAGCATTTGGTGATGTCCATGGGTTCCAGATTACAGGTAGTCATTTACTGCAAAGGATTAGTAAAAATAATCCCAACATTTATAATTATGTTAGTTTGTCCAATTACCTTTGAGCCTGTGTAAATGGAGGGACTATGTAAGAAAAATGGCTGTAATTCCTAAACAGTTAATGCAATATTTTTGTTAAACTCCTTGAATTAAAGCTGAAAGTCTACACTTCAATCATCTTGACTGCTTCATTTCAAATCCACTGTGGTGGTGTACAGAGGCAAAATTATGAAAATTCTGTCACTGTCCAAATACTTGTAGACCCGGCTGTATTTGGAATAAAAGAAGGGAAAATACAAGAAAAAAATGCCCTTAACTACTGTTCCTATGATTGCTTTTCTTTTTCTTTTCTTTTCACCTGGTGGTCCAGGGGCTCCTGTGAAGATTGAAAGCTTCATGAACTCTACTAAATACCAGAAATTTAGGTAAAGACTTGGTTTTCTCTGTCAGTAAGTTAACACTTGGGTAAGTTAAGATAGGTTTTGTAACAAGACACCGACCCTTAACAAGCATCTGCAAACCATCGAGGAGGGCAGTGCACTGCATAAAACTAAAAATATGATTTCTACAAATCTACAAATGTTCTCCAGCCTAGTTAGACATTAGAGGAAGATGCTTAGTACTCTTATTCTCACCAGGGAAAGGAAGTCTTAACAAAAAGTAATTTTAGCAGTGCTTTTGTCCTTTTTGTCAGTCTTTTATTCACTGAACTGGAAAATTTCCACAGGTGAACTTTAATCAAGTTGTGAAAGCAGCCTGATTGCTTTATAAGCATGAATGATAAATTTAGTGCATGCTAGTGGCAAATGAGCAGCTGTTTTAACAGTGAATTATAATATAATGGTTTACAGCTGTATGAGACAAATATGAGAGAGAGAGAGAGAAAGAGAGAGAGATTTTGGTCTCCGTTTATTTAACAAGTAACATGTGTGAGTGATTAAGGCTTGAGAAGGTCTCTGAAAAGTGAAAGCATTGCTGAGATACATAAAAGAAGATATTCAGTGGATGGTTAATAAGCAGAAGCACTTGGGGGTGAAAGGGGGGAATCAAACTATAAAATTAATGCTCTGGTCAATTAAAACGCCAGGACATACTAGTGAAGTTTGCATATCACTGATGATTCTAAAATCACAAGTGATTATGAAGATCTGGATTAGAGATTATTAGAGATACGTCTACTATGAAAAATATATTTCAGTTTTCAGTCTTTTCCAGTAAGTCATAAGAACATAGGATAGTAACCATTCCTCCACTGTGTACTACAATCTCTGAACAAGAATAAAGCTATGGAAAAATCACACAGTCAGTCAGAATGGCAGGGTCTGGTATTTATGCAGAACTGCTGGCTGAATGCATAAAGTTCCTCTGTGGTATTTATTGACAACTTTCAAGAAATAGATGCTGTAGAGATAGATGGGAGTCTGTCCACAATGATATACAGTGCATCACAGGGTCACGGTGATATAAAGGAACGATAATGTAGTAGTCAGTATAAATACAAAGAGGGTATCAGGGTGCAATAAAGGCATACAGTGGGGTTCAGAAGTCTGAAACTACTACTGAAAATGCTTCTAATTTACATTCTTTTCTAATTTAATACAGCAATTTTCATTACAAATTATATTATTGAGTGAAAAATAGAAACTTTACATGAAATATTTACATGTTTCAGAGTTTCATATTATTTGGTTTGTCACCTTTTTTGCTTTAATGACAGTGTGTACTCCAGCTGGCATGGACTCCACAGGTTTGTGCAAAACCTTATGATCCATTTTAGATCAAATCCATTGGAGTGTCGTCTGACCACAAGCTTCAGTAGAAGAGATTGTTAGGCACAAGGAGAATCTGACCTTTTGTACAGAAGTTAACATATCACAAATTTGCTTACATTTAAATAGAAACCTTGAAATAGTGCAGAATCTTGAATGTTAAATTTAAGTTTAAGTTTAAGTTTAATTTATTTATATATATATATATATATATATATATATATATATATATATATATATATATAAACAAACAGTATATATATATTTTTTTACAGTATATATATAAAGATATATAATATATTAAGATATTAAACATTTACTGTCTTTGCTGTATGGTTTAGAGACAGTGGCACTGAGGAAGAGGCAGGAGTCAGAGCTAGAGGTAGCAGAGCTGAAGATGT